>ML816669.1:89944-106037 GCA_009831015.1 Picea engelmannii | reverse complement strand
TGCGTTTAAACGCTAAGACGAGGGCAATCATTTCTGAATTTCCTTTCATCGTCTTAATAGACTAGGTGGGGGCAATCATTTCTGAATTTCCTTTCACCACCTGTCTTAGTATTTACTTTTAAAACACGAAGATGGGAGCAATCGGTTTATATCAGGGCTGAGATCTGTAAAATATTTTTTATCAGAGGTCTGTCAACTTATTTTGATTACTCGTTATCAACCTTCCTTTGACCCTCACAAGACCTTTAATTCTTAGGGAGACAAGGGAGAAAGAATAAAACTTTAAGGGACATCATGTTCAAGCAAGCTGTTTTTTTTTTTTTTGATGCTGTTGAAAAACCTAGAAAAGTCAGGATCACTATAAACGTTCCTTAACTTAGCAACAGATCAAGTAGTTGTGAGGACCATCTTTCTTGTTAAGATCTTGTTCCGAAATCCCTGAGGTTTAAAAACGAAAAACTTTACTCCTTTGCAAAAACTCGGGAAGATAGTGACTTGCTAAATTTAGGCTCTAAATATAGACAGAAAAAAAGGTAGCAATTCAATGGCTTAGTATACAAAAGGTGATAATAGTTCAGGACTGGTTTTCAGATATACTTTGGAACAAAATTTATGATTGATTGTTTTTGGAGTTTAATATATTCGCTCAAATTATTTGGTTTGAAGATTATGAAGTCAAAAATAATTCCGTTATCTGATTTTTATATTTCAATTTAAACAATATTACCTTAGATCGCTAAAACAACCTTTCATGACCAGAGTATTGAAAAAAACTTACCTCTGTCTTTTCTTTTCAATTTGTTTGTGGGCCATGAATTATCTTATGTATCACCTATTTTATGTCGTCCTATTTCCCACACCGATCTGCATCTTATTCCTTTAGCTAGTTTCATCTGCAGCTGGAATCCTGCAAAAACAAATACGAATTTGATTTAAAATGCGTTAAGAATTTAGGAAGGAAAACCAAAAATTGAAAATAAATGCTTGAGAAAAAAACATAAATATGTACAAAAACTCATAATAAAATTTATTTATTTACAATTATATATATACACAATTTCTTAATTTTCATTTTATTTTATTTCCTTTTTCATCCGACGACTGTCAAGTCATGTAGTGCTTTAGATATCGTCCGTTGACAGGGGCACTGAGAATTTCTCCATCAATATTTTCCAGAAGAAAGGAATTCTTTCCTTCTGGAGCCGAAACCCTGAATGGCCCATACCAAAGATGATCAAATTTGCTATGTTTAGCAGCTTCTTCCCTTCTCACATCCCATCTTAATACTAAATCACCTGGTAGGAATTCTCTGTTTTTTGCCTTGATGTCGAACAATGCTTTCATATCGTCCTGGTATTTCTGCATTTTCTCATCAACCTCCACTCTAAGCTGTTGAACCTCAATCAGTTGGTTAATTCTTCTGGTTACATGATTGGGTTCTTCGTTTTGATCCTGCCATAATTTCATCACTGGTAATGCTAAATTTATAGGCAGAACCGCCTCGGTCCCATATACCATCTGAAACGGAGAAATGCCGATAGACCTTTTAGTGCTGATGCGGTTTTCCCACAATGCGTGCTTCAAATGTACATGCCAGGACCTCTTGTTTTCGTTCAGTACCTTTTTTATCATGTTTACCAGGCTCTTATTAGATGATTCAGCTAGCCCATTTCCCTGAGGGTAATAAGCAGTGGAATGGCCGAGAACGATACTGTATTTCTAGCATAAGTCGATCATAGCCATGGACTTGAAAGCCTGGGCGTTATCGGTAACAATATTTCGGGGACACCCGAATCTTGACAAGATGTTATTTTCCAAGAAGTCAATCACCACCGAGTCTGTTTCCCTCTTTGTCGGAATTGCTTCCACCCACTTTGTAAAGTAATCTGTGGCCGTTAAGATCCACTTATGTTGAGCACTAGAATGGGGATTGATTTCTCCTATGAAGTCTAATCCCCATTGTTGAAATGGGGCTTCAGTTTTGACTGGAACGAGTGGTAATGAAGGGAGTTTTTGCTTACCAGTGAATATTTGACATGAGTAACAGGCACGTACTTTAGCATTAATGTCTGAAAATAGTTTCGGCCAATAGTATCCGGCCCTCAGGATCGTGTAGGCTGTGGCTCTCCATGCATGGTGTCCACCGCATATTCCTTCATGAAATTCTTCTATAACCCGCGGAGTTTCCAACTCAACCAGACAGACCAGTAAAAACCCGAGTGGATCCTTCCAGTATAGTTGATTTTCGGAGATGCAATATTTTACAGCATGGAGTTTTAAAGTTCCGCATTTGGCTGGTGTTAGTCCATCTGGACATTTCAGGTTTAACAAGTAGAATACTATATCTTTATACCAGCCCGACCATATGAATTTTTCTTCAATCTTGCTTGGATATGTCTGGTCATCCGGTTCTTGCAAACGTGTGTCTCCATCTTCCCCTTGTAGGCAATTGATGTCAAGAGCTCTAAGGTTTGACTCATCCAAGAGTTTGGCCAGACCCTTTCCCTTTACCAATTTAGTTGGCTTGGCCAGTGTCCTCATTTTCCATCACTATCGGGTTGTACCAATATATCCTTCACAGCACTGGTTGGTACGTACGCGATAATTTTTGAATGCATGATGTAAGTTCTGAATGCTTTTAGCGCTTTCACCATCGCATATGCCTGTTTTTCTATTATATCATATTTTAGTTCGACGTCTCTAAGGATTTTGCTAAAAACGCGATTGGGCATTCAAAGCCTTCATCATCTTTTTGAAGCAATACCGCGGCGATGGTATGTTCATAAGCGAATGAGAAGATGAGGAAATCTCTTAAATAATCTGGGCTTGTTAACACTGGTGCCTTGCTTATGACTTTTTTAATACGCTCAAACGACGCCTTAGCTTCGGTCATCCAATTTACTCTCCTATCTTTCTTCAACATTCCTGTGATCAATTTGACAATCTCAGCAAAGTTTGGTATAAACCTTCGTAAAAAATTTATTGTTCCTAAGAAAGATTGAATTTCTTTAACGTTTCTAGGAATACTGATAGTTTGTATCGCTTCAACCCTCTTAGGATCAATTTTGATCCTGCCTTTAAATACGATATGCCCCAGAAGCTTACCTTCCTGCATAGCGAAATGTGATTTCTTTGGGTTCAAAGATAGGCCATACCTGCGGTATTTTTCGAAAGTCTGATTTAAATGGATCAAATGTTCTTCATCGGTTTTAGAAAAAACCGTCAAATCGTCAAGGTAGATTACTACGAACTTATCTCTTTCTCCAACGAAAGCGATGTCCATAGCACGCTGGAAGGTAGCCCCTGCATTCATTAAACCAAAAGGCATTTTATCATACATGAATGTACCCCATGGTGTGGTGAAAGCAGTTTTTTCTCTGTCTTGCTCATTCATGGCGATCTGGTTGTATCCAGAAAACCCATCTATCATAGACATTCGATTGGCTCCAACTACCCTTTCCAGGACGTGATCCATTTTAGGAAGTGGATAATTATCTTTAAGAGAGGACCTGTTCAAGTTCCGGAAATATACACACAGTCTGATTTCTCTGTTCTTTTTTCTGACAGGGACCAAATTTGCCACCCAGTCCAAGTATCTCAGAGGTACAATTATCTTTGCATCTAAGAGTTTCTTAACTTCCTTTTCAATAACAGGCAACAAAATGGGGTTAAACTGCCTGAGCTTCTGCCTAAAAGGCCTGACTCCGGGCTTCAAAGGTATCTTGTGCTCAATTATAGAAGTATCATATGTTCGAAGCTCATCATAGGACCAGGCGAAAACATCTTTATACCATCTGAGTAGGTCTCTGTACTAGTATTTTACCTTAGGAGGGAGGAATTTAGATATCTTCACTATCCTGGAATCTTTTTCAGTTCCTATTTTGCAATCCTCCACTTCTTCTGGTTGGGGCTGTAAAGTGGACTTCATAGGTATGTCATTCTGGTCGAAGAGTCTTTCCAAAGGAATTAAGCCTTTTGGGATTTGGTTATTTTTAAGGACCAACATACGATGATCCGCTATTTTTTCTCGGAAGGTTTCAGGATTTTCATCTTCTTGCATAACCCACCTCGGGTCATTTTGGTTTTCTTGGTCTGGATGGGTTTCAGAGAACTCACCTATTGCTATAAGAAATTTCTGAATCTGTTCATCATCTTCAAAGACCTGCCAGTGTCGGACATTGTCTGGTATGGAGGGTTTATACCTTATTTCAATATGATATTTCAGCTTAACATTTGTGGGAGGGAAAAAGGTCGAGGCTGCCTTAGCCAATGCGTCAGCATGCAGATTCTCTGTGCGAGGTATAAAATGGACTTTTATAGATGAGAAAAAATTCTCCATTAAATCCCAGACGCAATTTCTGTATGTCCTCAATCTGGGATGCTTGGCTAGGTATTGTCGGTTTACTTGTTTTACTATTAATTCAGCATCACCGTAGACCTCCAAGTTTTTTATGTTTAACTTCTTTGCAACCTCTAAACCTAAGACTAATGATTCATACTCGCATACGTTATTGGTGCAATCTATGTCCCACTGTAAGCGATACGAGAAGGGAACGGTAAACTTACCTTCGGGTGCTATCAGAAGTATGCCGACACCCGCTCCTTCAGAAGATGAAGTGCCATCGAAGTACATTTTCCAGATACCATTTCTGCATAGTTGTTCAGTCAAGGGGCTAAGCTCTTCTTGCTTCATATCAAGTCCTTCTGGATACCCCTCTAAACCATCATCAAATGATAATATGAAATTCCCCAGATATTGGTCTACAACATAAATGGGAAAGTTATTTGGATTCAGAGGATCACTGACAGTATATGTTAATCTTGTTTCTCGATACAAACGGGTAAATTGACCACCAAAAATTGGGATTGTGGCATATGACATGTCCAATTGTAGAGAACCCCCCAACTTGGCTCCCCATGATCTGGATAATAACATACCATATTTGGGGGGAATATCTGAGATAACTACATCCATCAGGACACTCTTGACCGGGACCTGAGCTAGGGTAACTACCAGATCTTTTATCATTCCCATACATTTAACCTTTCTTGAATCAAACGAGTATAGGTCTCCGTAGGGTCTAGTGATCTGGAGCCCCAACCTCTCCATTATATTTTTGGGCATAACATTATGTGAAGCCCCAGAGTCTAACATGCAGTTATGCAGTAACTGGTCATGTATATTCAAGGTGATATAGAAAGGAGTGACGTTGTCTTTGAATCCCTCAAAATGAGGACCAAAAGTGATGTTGGGTTTGTCATCTTCAAGGTTGATAACGTCAGAGTGACTTTCTGGATCATAAGCGCCCATTACTTTGGCGATTTGCTTCCGATAAATGGGTTTTTTTGCTAATTCTACCAAAGGAATCGGTATCTTGATTTTATTTAATTCGTTTTCAAAATTGTAATATGTATTGGCCTTGTCCGTTTCTTTGGTTAAGACTTCTGGGATTTCTCTTTCCAAATTGTTTGTCTGGATTTCTTTTTCACTCGTGATCTTAGCCAAAGTTGTAACTTTATCTCTTGGTTCTATTTCCTTTGTTTGGGTCTCAGCCTTTTTCACCTGAGACTGTTGAGTTTTTTCTACCTTGTTTTTATCGCTGGGTAACAATGTTTCTTCCAAAGGAGGTTCTTGAGATTGACCCCTTGGCAATATTTTCTTAGGTTGGTCAGTTGAGGTAGGCTTATTTTTTGATCTCAGGTTGTATCTGGGTTGAAAATCAGCCGCTATCATTTCTGTTTCTGGTTGAGATAAGCAGAGGTAAGTATGATCACCCTCTTCTTCCTCATCAGGTGGTTGAGGAATATTTAAAGATTTCTCATAATCTTCCTTGGTCAAAAATGGCTGCGAACATTCATCACCGAAACATGTAACTTCATCTTCCAAATCTCCGATATCTTGGAGGTCACTTGCTCCTATAAAATTTTCGTTTTTTAGTGGAGCTTGTATTTTTTGATCTTCATTCTTCATTTGCCTCTGTTGAGTTTGGGGATTTGGGTTTCTCCTGAAGTCTCTTTTGTTAGAAGAATCATCTTTGGCCTGATCCAGCTCCATCCTAGATATTTTGTTAGACAAGTCTTTAATTACCCGGGCCATATCATCCACTCTGTCGTCAGTGTATCTATTTGACCCGGAAGGACCTACTGGTTCCTTATAGCGTCTATTATCACGATGATTGTTTCTACTTTAGCCTTTAACTTACCTGAAGCCATCATATTAGATTCTATTTCGACGGCATCGTCTTGCATTCTATTTAGGGTTTCTCCTCTTCTTTCTCACAAAAGTAATGCAAAATCAGGTTCAAAAGCTCCCGCAAAGGTTACTTTGGCTGATGGTTCGAAAGGTTTAACAGTGGCTGGAATTTTATTATATAGTTTGTTAAATCTCAAAATAAATTCCATAACTGTTTCTGATTTCTTTTTCTTCAGGGACCCAAACTCGGTAAGGTAGTATAAGTGATCCTTTCTCTCTCCCCATTTCTTGAGGAAAGCGTCTTCCAAGGCGTTATATGTCCGAATAGACGCTGCAGGAAAACTCCGAAACCAAGTTCGGACCTGTCCTTCGAAGGTTTGGACAAGTAATCTCGAATAGACATCCTCGTGCTCAATACCACATATGTCTGCAAACTGGTCAAAGAAGTTTATATGCTCAGTTGCAGTTAGATCTCCCTCTCCAGTGAACTTAGGAAGATTTTTGATGTAGTTGTCAGGTAAATCATGGAGGGGAACGGGTAAAACCAGAGGAGCATATCTCACTGCTACTTTTGCAAATACTCTGGGAGGAGGGACATTAGGTTGTCCTCCACCTCCTCCTCCGACGCCTGCCATCGATTTAGGAGTAGGAAATGAGGGTGTAACACACCCTTTTGAATCAATGGGAAGTTTTTCTGAAGAAAGGTTGGTATGTCAAATGACAACGATATTTCTAAAGGACCTTTTCCTTTGTTTATATATGGGATAGTCTGATGAATCTCGTCCCTAAATTCAGAGTAGTTCGTTTTCGGCTCCTCAGTATTAGGCAGAGGGTTGAAGGAAATAGGAGGTTTCGAAGGGCATTTAGTCTTTAAAAGTGTATTTTTGGGCTTATTAACTGAAGCGGTTGTCTCAACCGAGCCTCTCGCTTTTAAAAAAATTTCAGGATTATTAACAGGCGTAATCGGCTTGCCATCTGGGTTCTGTCTAGTATTCCTTCTACCAGACACCAGTTTGTGTATTAGTGGAGTCGCTAAGTGAAATATTTCTTAAAAATACTTAAACTATGTGCACTCTATGTTCACTATCAAAGAGTAACACTATCAACGAAATAATTTGTTGTTTTCCCAGGGAAAAGATTTCGTAACTTCGTTCCCCGGCAACGGTGCCAGAAAGATGTTGTTCCTGAGTCTGTACTAAGGCTTAAAGTACAGAGTCAAGGCATTCAAAAGTATGTAAAAGATAAATAAGAATATATATTTAACCTTCGGCGTAGGAAACTAATGAAGGTTTCTACATTCTCACTGTCTAGCTTCCAACTGCTCTTGAGCAGTTATATCACGCTCAATGGTTGCCCATGAAAGTTCTAATTCCTCCCGAGTATTAGTAGTTTTAAGGATTGTATCGAAAATATTCAAAGCGATATGAGTTTGATTAGAGAGTCCGGGTTGAATATTAGGTTGAGTTACTGCAGGGACAGTCATTGAAGGAATAGTACCAGTATGGAAACGATTAGGAAGAGATTTTAATGCTGTTTCAATTTGGTTTTTTTTTTTTAAGTGAACTTTTTGCATGAAGAAAAATGGAAATGCAAACTGAAGGCCTTTTCCCATAACTATATTGCTTTTAGCAAAAGGTATGGAATAAGAGAAAAAACACTTAGCAACAGATAACGTAAGGTTCTTGTTAATAGAAACTCACACATTCGCAGAAGAAGAAATTGACACAGAAATAATTGACGTCGTGTAACTAAATATAAAATCCTGTAAATGTAAATTGGTCTTGCACCTGCTAATAGCTGGTGCAGAGGAAAGACAAGAAACAATTACAGAAACTTAAATTACATTCACTATAGTAGTGGTCGTACTCAGTTATAGTGATACACATCAATTATGTAGAGAAAAATGAAAAGAAACAAAGAACATAACGAAACAAACTTGCAACACAGTCGTGACGGAATCAAGAATCTTCAAATTTGTTGTATTAACTCCTCCAATGCAAAAATTACATTATAATGTTTGCCAAAAAGTCCAGCCCTTGGATCTTCTTTTGGTGATCTATTTATACAAATTTGCCTTTTCCTACTCCTATTTTCAAAAAGGTGCCAGCTGCCTGCCTCTACGTAACTTAGTGCATATTATACATCTGTCCATAAACTGGATACGAGTTGTGAAAGTTCCTCTTGGTAGCTATGAGGAGCGAAAACACTCCATCTCTTCTACTTGATTTTCAAAAAGGGCCAGGTGTTGGTCTTTGCATAGACTCAGTGCATATCCTACATCTGTCCATGAATTGAGTTACAAGTTGTGAGGGCTCTGCCTGACAAATGGATTCGGCAAAGTAGCACTCTCGGGCTAATTGTGGAAGTCTATTCCCCATATATGCATCAACCATATCAAGGGCACCGAGTTGTGTGCTGGGCTGAATCAAATGTTCATCAATCTGAGCCATGTCTACTTTGTCTATCTTAGAGATCTCTGCCAAATTTCTCTCATTTTTCTCCTTCATGTCGAGGGAGATCCGCTCTAAATTCATCTACCTTAGCGTCTCTATGTCACCCCCACTTTCCATCCCCTACAGTTCTCCATTTATGGATTTGAAAGTTTCTTCTAGTGAATTTGTCACTTTTTGAGCTTGCTCCTTGCTTAGAGTAATATAATGCTCCCAATTTTTTAACAAAATATTTCCCCTAGTCTGTTCAGCAATGGTGAGCCCGGGAGACCCTGCTGAAAACCTATTGTTGGTGGCTATCACTGCTTCTTGGAAGGCGATCCGAGCAGCTTCGGCATTTCTTTCCTTGACAATCAGATTCTCAGAAATCTGATGCATTAATAGGCAATCTCCTCGAAATTCCCCTACTTTGTTTAGCAGACTCTGTTGAGCAGAGGAGATCCGGCTTCGAATATCTGTTGCTCAGGATTTAATGATCTCGACGTCAATCGCCTTGCTTTCTGTGACCTCCAGCTGAGCCTGCAGCTATGTAATCATATCCCTTTGCTGGCCCGATTGCACCCGACCATCCCGAATTGTTGAATTTGCTTGTTCCAGCTTGGTCTTGAGGACTTCAATTTCTTTCTTGTTGGCCAATTGGGCCAACTCAATTTCTCCACTTGCTTGACTCTTAGTGCTTTCTGCTGTCGAAGCCACCCTAGCCTCAAGAGTCTTGATCAGGCGATTTTTTGCTTTGAGTTGCTTCTTTAACATTTCAACCGAGAATTGATTTGTCGTTGCATACGCTCCTAGCGTTCCTGCAATTTCCGTGGCAAATTCATCTTTCTTTTTATTCATCCCATCGGTCATTACTTTGAATATTTTAATAGTGGACTCTCCCTCTTGATAAAACTCTCGCTTCACCACAGCTTTCCTATTTTTGTCAAAGAAAAATTCATTAGGAGGGAGTTCCTCTACCCTTATAGGTCGCAGTTCTTCACCAAATATCCATCCCTCACTAATGCCTCCCTGTCCCAACTGCAAGGGTGTGATAGAGGTGATGGGTTGCCCGATCTGCTTCTCTCCCTTACCTAGTGTGCTGAGTGGATCTTTCTCTTTCGGGGGGTCAGAGGTCTTCGTCCCTACCTCCGGATTCTGAGTTTCCGGTGGGTCTGTGTCTTTTATTTCCACCTCCGGACTATGCTCCTTAGGAGGATCAGTAATTTCTTTTTCTGTTTTGGGATTCTCTTCCCACTCAGGACTCTTCTCCTTTTCTGGATTTTTCCCATGTTTCAGGATTCTTCTCCTGCTCAGGATTCTTCTCCTGCTTCCCTGCCTGACGTTTTTCGGGGTTAGAGGTTTTCCCCTCAGAACTTTCAGCCTCTTTTTCTTTATCCTTGGAAATTCCCAAACCTCCCAGCACCACGAGGAGACATCGTTTCCTATGCTCCTGAAATTTTAAAACTGAGGTCCTGTCTTTGGGCGCTAGGGATATGATTCGAAATTGCACCTTCGAATAGGACCTCGCCCCTCGGAAAACATCATCCGAGGGAGAACATTCATGTTCGAACCTCTTTAATCCACAATTCCCCAAATGAGTGCTTACGATCCCCTGATGATCATGCTTCTTGTACTCGATAGAGACTAAGCTCAAGTCTTCTATGGTTGTAGCTTTAGCCTTAGCATGTCTAAAATCTAATAAGGAATAGGAATTAAGACGAACAGGAAAAAACGACCATACCTTTTTTGATGACGTTTTGAGCTCTTTTCTTACTCTGTCGATTACTGTTTGTCGCGCAATCTCGTGACAGGCCAGCTTGTCGGGGATGAAAAGAGGCAGCGCCAGAGGAGGGACAGCTGCTCCGAAAACTCTAAGATAGGAGAATTCCTCTTCAACGTACCAGTCTGCAATATGACTCAAATTCGCAGCAATGCTATCAGAGATGCGGGGTGGAAAAAGACCAAAAATGGCGACGTGCAGGGGCACCATCACCCAGTTGAAAATCTCATAAATAAACTTATTCGCGTTATTTTCCCACAGCTTATCATGGTACTCATGAACAGTCTTCTCTTGGGTTGAACTCCAATCCCAATTCATCAAAGGAAAAGGCATCATGGAGCATATCGCATCCATGATATACGCGGACATGAAGAATCTGGATGGTTTCCCGACTGCCTTCTGCTCCCGGTACTCGGTGACCCTGTTGAACAAATTATCGGAGAGCATTTTTGCCCAATTGAATGAGGAACCTTCTGCTACCCGAAATATGAGAGGTACCCACTGGACGTAAAAATGCGCGGTATCCTCCCATCCGAAAAGCCGACAAGTCATCATCGCCACATACATATAGTTTGGCTCCAATGAAGAAATCGAATACACACCTTTGTCGTTCACTCTGAATGTCGAGGAATGAGACACCCAATCTTTTATCAAGACTGGCATGGTTTTATCAAATTCTTCGCACTCCTTCTTTTTGAAGTCTGCCAGGAATTCTTTGCCATATGTGTATTCAGAGGTTGCTGGGAGCTTATACATAGACTAGATGTGCTTGGGCCTAAAAGTCCCAATCATGGCCTGTCAGTCATTTATGATAGTTATGGAAGGTAGGTTGATGTGATCCAATTCCCATCAGATCATGTCGTAGTATGGGAGCAACTGAGGTCTGGTTGCAACCAGGTGCATTCCCGACTGAAAAATTGTCTTGTACTTAGTGTTCAGGTCGTCCTTCACAATATCATAGTTATAGTCATCAGAGTCTGAAAAGTTTACCAACTCGGATTGCAGGATATCTGAAATAGACGACCAGGTGGATACTGAGCCTCCCATATGAGGTGAAGTATCTGAGACGTTGTCCGGACCCTGTGCTGCAACTTCGACATTTGCTTTCGCTGCTCTCCTTGGCGCCATAGCTGAAGCTTGCTTTTTTGCTCTTCTGTAGTAGACCTGTGTATACATGCGGAGATGAGTATCCTCGGAGAAAAGTGAGTTCTATGCGCTTAAGAGAAATGTTTTTAGAACAGAAAGAAACTTTCATATATATTTGAAAATCCTGTACCTTTGAAAAAAACCTGTCAAATCGCAAATAAAACCAAATTTATTGTATAAATCCAATCTGATTTATTTGGGGATTTACACCGATTTCTCATTAATGTCATCAATATTGGGTGGCTTGACAGGTACTTGGGTTATGGAGAGCAAGTAAAGACCTCGTGAAGTGTGCCAACCTTGAAGCGCGGGACGTATTTGGTTTAATTTAAAATTACCCATCTTAACGACTTAAAAAAATTTCTCGCCTTTCGCTGCATCGTGAACTTCCTTTCCATATTTTGACCCTTTAAATCGCGAGACTATGAGTGCCGATTTTAATGAAATCAATGGTAATCATGATTTGGCGCATCCTTGATTACTTAATTAATTTACTCGCCATATCGTGACTCAGGAATTCGAGGACAGACTTTTAGGAAAATGATATGCCGAGTCGCGATATCGCGATGTGGCGATAATTAAGGCTTGAATTAAGAGAAGGAAATCTTAGATTAGGAGACTAATTAATCTTGCCAAGCGACGATGTGCCAAGAACCAAATTTGACCGTGGTTACCCTTTTTACCTTTGGTTCTGGACTAAGGTTATCAAAAAGTTATCGCGTTCTCGGCTCTCAGGGTTTTAAAAAAAAATATTTAGGCTCGACGAATGCTGAGGCGTGAAATACTGACGATGTATAATCAAGGGTTAAAGGTTTTACCATAGTCAATGCCTTGGGTGAAAAATCTGAAAAATGAGTTCGCAGTTTCGCGACTCGGGACTTGTGAATTTAAAAATTAAAGTGTTCGACTTGCGATATCGAATTTGCGATACTCCAAAATAAAACAAAAAAGAAAACATATTTGTGAAAAATGGATCTTTTCTTTTGAAAGTGAAAAAGCATCGCTATTCAGGCGACAAGATTTCAGAGTCTTATGATTTCAGAAAGGAAAGAAAAACAACTTTATATTTCAAATATCAAACATTGAGAATTGCACGAGGTGAAAAAAGAGGGGCGGCTCCAACAGGTGTCATTAGTACAATATTCGCTTGAACCCCCTCAAATGCGTATTTTGCGTCATCGCTAGACACCTCCTTGGGTTCATTGTTTCCCAATGCGGTATCACAGTGGACCCCCTCAAGGTCCAAGCCATCACAGAAATTAACCCACCTAAGAATTTACGATAGATGCAAAGCTTACAAGGAAAAGATAACATTTTACGCCGCTTTATCCCCGATTACGCCACTGGTGCACACAGTTTCCTTCGCCTCTTATGTCATGATATCCCATTCCAATGGGATGAACATGCCCAAACCGCTTTTGATGATATCAAAGAAGCCCTCTCCAATGCCCCATTGATTAGTCCACCCGACTATGACCGCAACTATATCCTCTACTTATCAACCTCATCCATATCCGCAGTAGGAGTTCTCATCTAATTAGGGGATGACGACTGGGAGCATGTCATTTACTATATTAGTAAAAACCTTTCAAGGCCACCCTTGAAATACAATCACTAAGAGAAACTCACCCTTGCAGTTGTGCTCACATTCCAGAAACTACACCATTACATCCTGCTTTGAACTACCAAGGTCGTAGCAGATTCCAACCTCATGCAATACTTGCTTTGTCGTCAGTAAATTAATGGAAAATTTTCCCGATGGATCCTCTTCCTTCAGGGGTAGGACCTCGAATTTTCAACACCCAAGAGCAAGAAATCCATCGTCCTTATCGAAATCATTATGACATTTCCCTCTGACACTACCATTTCTCCCGTTAATTCCAACTTCCTCGACGAACATCTCTTTTACATCCCCTCATATGGGCCTTGGTACGGTGATCTCCTCATCTACCTCCAAACACAAAAGTTCAGAAACCACCTCTCTCGAGACAATCATCGACGTATTCTCCACCAGGCCCCTCGCTACCTCCTTATCGGTGATATCTTATATTGATGATGGGTTGACACCATACTTTGTTGATATTTTACCATCAATGAAGTCATAGAGTCTTGAATGACTACCAAAATGGCACTTGCGGTGGCCACCTCTCAGGGATGTCCACCACCCAGAAAATCATTCGAGCAGACTAATTTTGGCCCACTTTGTTTCATGATTTCATCCACGCTATGAAGCGATGTGAAAAATGTTAGCTATATGCCAACAAAGAAAGAGAACCACCCGATCTTCTCCACCTAGTCATTACTACTGGCCCCTTTTGCAAATGGGTCATAGAATTCATGACTTGCAACCCTCCATATAGAAATGGACACAAAGACATCATCATGGTAGTCGATTATTTCACCAAGTGGGATGAATCCATTCCCACCTTCAACAACATCGCTGACACTACAGTGTGTTTTTCATTTAACCACGTCATCTCCTACTTTGGAGTCCCACTAGAGTTAGTCTCTGATCACAGGAAACACTTCAAGAATGATATTTTTGTTGAACTCTCCTCCAGGTTAGGATTCTCCCATGAGTTCTCCTCCCCATAATACCCTCAGTCCAACAGATAGGTAGAGGCAATGAACAAGGTCCTCAAAACTAGTTGCACCACATGGTTAACAAACATAAGACCAATTGGCACCATATGTTGTTTTCCACACTATGGGATTATCGCACGACAGTTAAAACTACCACTGGTTTCACACCATTTCATCTTGTCCATGGGGTTGAGGCCACTCTCCCCATCGAGTGAGAAATCCCTACCTTACGCACCACTATTGAGATATTACCCGACACTACTCCAATGGAACAATGTTTTTTTGTTGAACTTAGAGTCGTTGGATGAAGACCATCAATCTTTGTTGTCATAAGGGAAGACCCAAGTTTCAGCTCTAAGAGCGCACCAACAAGCCATAGCTACTGGCCCTTTCGGCAACACCTACGAAACAGATGAAGTCTCACCCCAAGCAGTTATGAGGGGGTTGTAGGACAAAGATGTCTACAGCCAAAAGGAATATCAGGTGGATCTAACACAAGAACAACACAACATTCATATATCACTTATAAACTTAGATCTATTTTGCACATCTACTTATCAGATCTAAAAAAGTACTGCAATCACATTATATCAATGACAGATACAAAATACCAATCACACACAAGACAAAATATATGTGGTTCATCCTCTCTGTAGGGCTATGTCCACAGAACTGTGCTATAATATATTGAGGTAAAACGTACAGTTCTTGTCTGCGCTCTTAGCTAGAAGATCTTCTTTCTTATCCTCTCTTTCTCTTCCCTCCCTACACACCCAGCTACAGGATTGATCTTCACACCCTATTGAATATCTTACAATACTAGAAGGCTTTCACTCTTAGCGCTTCTCTCTCTCTCCATAATAGTCTCTCACAATAACAATCAGATCGATCACTAGCAACATTGACAACCTATATTGATACCTATTGGTTGTGGAGCCTAATTATCTTCCTGATTTATAGGTATTTTACTTTCAGCCGTGTTTATACCCCATGAAGTATTTACACCCCAGAAGTATGTACACTCTTCCATGTGGGGGAGTGCAGAGGGGGGGTACCCCCTCTACGGGGTCCGGGGGGCCTATCCCCCCGGCTGGGGCATATGGGGGCAAGCAGGCCCCCAGCGGGCGTTTGGGGGCGAAGCCCCCGAAGAAAAAATTGCCTTGTAAAATTATATTGTAATTTTATTGTAAATCTGGACCATTCATTATAAGGTCACAGATCTAACAGTAGAGATTATGTTAGGGTTTTTTCCCTAGAAGGCAACCCTCTTTTTATGATGGAAATATGTCGCGGCTATGGATGGTGGTGAATATTGTATTCTGAGAGAGGAGACTGTGAGAGAAAGAAGAGGAAGTTACAACGGGTTTTGCTGTAGGTTGTATCCCTTCATTTATTGGATAACAATAAAGGAAGGACCTGGAAATTTCTCTAGTGGACATAGCCCGCACTGGGTGAACCACGTAAATCTGTGTCTGTCTTGTATTGTGTGTCTTCTGTGTTTTGTTTCTGCATTTGTTTTTATTTTATTTCTCCACGGTCCTGTTTTTTCTAACAACTGGTATCAGAGCCTTAAGGTAACTCGCAGGAAAAGAGGGTTCCTGGTTCGAGTGGGAGCAATGTCGGAAGATGGAATGTTTAGGGTTGAGAAATTTAACAGCCAAAACTACCAGTTATGGAAGATGAAGATGGAAGACTATGTATATCAGAAGGATCTATTCCTAACATTGAGTGGAGTAGAAACGAAGCCAGTGGCCATGAAGGACGAAGAATGGGATATTCTTGACAGAAAGGCTCTAGGAACGATACGACTGAGCCTGGAAGCGTCGGTGGCTTTCAATATTTCGAAAGAAAAGACAACGAAGGGTTTGATGGACGCGTTGGCCAAATTGTATGAAAAACCCTCGGCATCGAATAAGGTATTTCTAATGAAGAGATTATTTAATATGAAGATGTCAGAAGGTG
>ML816669.1:70032-89844 GCA_009831015.1 Picea engelmannii | reverse complement strand
TTTCAGCATGATTTGAAGAAGAGGCTCGTTCTTGGTATTATTTTGATTTATCTTTGTCAATTGAGGCCCCTAAGCTCCCTAAAACCTGAGTTATTTCTACCTCATAGCTTTTCAAAAATTGTTCTGTCATATGCTCTAATGTTGGATGGGTGTCTTCTTGATTGTTTCCCTGTGAAGTTTGTTCTATATGCTCAATATCCTGGGCATTTTCCTATAAGGGCTACTCTGTTATGTTCTAAATTTATTCAGGCTAATTTGTTGTGTCCTAGATTTCTTCAGGATTTCTTGTCCATTTGCTTCTCATCGTTCTCTCAATGGGGGATTTAGGAGAAACCATTGCTCTTTTTCTCTTTCTGGATAGTGGCCCTGCTTGTGAGTTCTGAGCTTCTGTCTATCAGGTTTGAGCCTCAGTCTGTGAGGTCTGAGCCTCTATCTGTGAGGTCTAATCCTCTGTAATTTGGATAGTGCTTGCCTTGAATTCGGTTTGAGGAGGTGGAACTTATTTTTCGGTAGTGGTCTCCCCTTCTTGTATCTCTTCAATTTCCTGTGATGGATTTTCATGGTATAATTCAGGTTGTTCCAGTTGCAGAGGTCTATTAGTCCCAATAAGATCCCCCCAGGTTAATTGTGTTTGACTTAGGCCCTTACTTACTATTAGTTTAACTGATCCATGGTGGTTGATGATAGTAACAAGATCCTTTGACTTCTGTGTTCTGACGACAGCCTCATGTAACATGGCATTTAGAAAAAAAGGTAGATTGATTACTAACCTTTGTTTGAGTGTCACTAGCAATTTGAGGTGGCATGGTCTGATTACATCATATCTCCCATCACAAGTGATGTACCTTTGAATTGCTCATGCTAGTTCTTTCCATGGTTCACTAAGGGTGTTGGGGTTAAGCCCCTTTCCTTTTTTATTCAATTCCTCTCCAAGGTCTACGAAGGATTCTACAACTTCTTTGAGTGTTGTATATATTCTTGTCCACTAAATTCCTAAGTTAGGGAGAGTTGTAACCTCTGCTACAATTTTTAGAGTAACTAGAATTCATATATATCGAACCATGGAGATTTCTCCCTACAAATTCTGAAAGAATTCAAGTGTGATGTTCGTATCATAGCCTTGCAACTGGTTAAAATAATCCATCGACCCCAGGTAGTGTAGAACTTCTCTGGCCTGCTCAGTTACCTATAGTAATGTTGGTTCCCTGCGCACACTTCGGTTGCCCATCATTCTATGAGAAAATGAGAATGATTATTGTTCCTGGTTGCAGACTTGGTTAGACCATCTTGGAGGAAATATTACCAAAAATAGAAAATATCAGAGGATGGCGAGTGTATAAAAATGTGGGTTTTCCATTTATTACAATCATTACAATATTATCAGAAAACATGTTGAACATCCACTCCCCTCATTATTGTAGAGATTGACCTCGACCTTCAGCATAGGGAAAGTAATGAGTGTAGGTTTTTCTGGTGAGAAGTAATAATTGCACTTCCACTGCCGATGGGGGTCAATCATGTATAATTTTCAAAAAGCATATTAACAACAATCATTAAACGATAGTCCCTTTTTTTTTTAATTCAAATTTATTATACCTATACTCAAAAAATGTTTTAAGGATGAATAAGACGAATAAATTAAATATGTTCATTTAAAAATATTCCACTTATCATAATGTTGTTATTTTTTCTGTGTTTATTGAATATAACCAAAATGATAGCCCCATTATTGAGTAAAGGAAATCTAGAGACACACAGAAACTTGGTGTTTTTAAGATAAAATTCCATACCACGGGCAGAGCCACTGCTTCCAAAAGGCATCCATAGCCTCGACAAGGTTGCCTTTTAACCCATAGATGAGCCCGTATCCTTAATAAATATTTAAATTATCTTTTCCCGACAAGACCACTATCCTGGTTTGGTAGCCAGATGATGATAATGCCACTCACTAGATTGTAACTTAAGTGAACAAGCCATCTCATGATGAGACCCCTTGTCCTTTGACAAACATAATTTCAAAGTCCATTGCCCTAGTGTGGTAGCCATAGTGGGAATGTCACTTACGTTATTATCCTATGATCATGGTAGGTTGGCTCGTGATGAGACCCCCTATACTTTGTGGGAGAAGTTCATTACTTATATTTCTTTGTTTTGTTTTCCTTCTATTTTTATTTTTTTATTGGACTCTATTAAGGGAGGCTCATCTACTCCTTAAGAGTAAGGGATGGTGTAAGGATGTGTAAGGATGCCAAGTAAAAGTATGCTGAAGACTCCTTATTATAATATGAGGGAAAATAATCATTTAAGTATATTGTATGTATATAGGGAAAGGAAACGAATTATGGTGGTTACTGGTTATGAACAAGTTTTAAGATATTTCAAAGAAATTAATCCAAAAACAATTTGATAAGGTATGAGAGATAGGCCACAAAATAATGACATATCGTTGCAATGATACCTAGAAATAATGCTAGTGAAAATTATTTAATGAAAGTCGTACCCCAAAGGAATGGCTAGCATTTTAACAACAATGAAGGAAAGGAATGGAAGAAATCGCGTGAAGGGAACGACAATAAGGAAGAACACGGAAGGGGTAGTAGTTGTTCCTTTCAAAGGAAAACAATTCACACGAAGAAACAATAGCTGTTCTTTTCAAATGAACAACAACAATACTCAAAGGAAAAACAATCACGAGAAGGAACAACAGTTGTTCCTTTCAAATGAACAACAATGATACTCAAAGGAAAAATAATCGCAAGAATGAACAACAGTTGTTCCTTTCAAATAAACAACAACAATCGTGCGAAGGGAACAACAACTGTTAATTTTTAACCATCTGAATGGGTAATTATGGAAACTTCCCATGGAAATCTTTTTTTGTTGAATCTAAGATTGATTAGTCATCAACTAAATTCATTCAATTATTATGGGTCAGTTTATTTCAGAATCGAGTATTGGATGGTTTGTTGATGTCATGAGTTCATTATAGTTGCCCGATTACTGTTGCGGAGCATGACATGTTCATTTTTCTATGAAAGACTGGGTCCGTGTGATAAGATAAAGCAAGAGTGCGGAACAAAAAAGAGTGTTAATTGTGTTGATTACAATTATCCTCCCTATTTCTCAAAAAAATGAAAAGCAAAAGAAAAACTAACACTTAATGAAATCTACAAAAACTATATACAGTGTGTACAATGTCAAAAAAATTCATCATTTATGGAGTTGGGGTGGTTGGGTTACCTTTCCATCCAGCCAAAATTTGAATGGTAGGATCCTTACTTACTTCCTGGTAGAAAGATGATTTTGAAGGTGGATGATGGTAAAGTTGTAGCCGGTGCCCATTAACCAAAAATAGAGATCCAAACCCATCGATGGTGCTTAAAGTGACTGTGCCATTATCGTGGACTTACTCAATTTCATATGGTCCCAACCACCGTGTCTATAATTTTCCTGGAAAATACTAAAATTCTAGAGTCAGAGAAAAGCACCCAATCACCCTTCTTGAATGATTTATTCTTGATATTCTTGTCGTGCCAAGTCGCCCTCTGTTGTTGAATAACAATTGTGTGATCCACATCAGATAGGCATGCTTCATCCAATTCATTGATTTGTTGAAGGCACTGTTTATGTGCTTCTATTAGATCTAGTCCAATTTCCTGGGCCATCCTTAGGGTATTGATTTCAAACTCGATTGGGAAGATGGGTTATTTACCATAGACTAGGTGATAAGGAGAGTAGCCAGTGGTGTTACTCCATGTTGTGTGATAATCCCATAAATAATTTGGGAGCTTAGTAGCCCAATTATGTCAGTTTGTTGAGATAGTCTTTGTGAAGATTGCCTCCAGGACCTTATTTGTGCTTTCTACTTGCCCGTTTGCCTGTGGGTGGTATGGAGAAGTAACTATGTGATTAATATGATAATTTTCTAGGGCGGTGGTGATTCTATGGGTTGTAAATTATGACCCACCATCAGTGATTACTTCCCTGGGTAGTCCTTAGCATACAAATAATTTGAAAAGGAATTTGATGACTACCTCTTCTATTGCATTTGGTAGGGCTTCTGCCTCTACCCATTTGGTCATGTAGTCCATTGCCACTAGAATGTAGGCCTTCTAATTTGACTTTGGATTGAAGGGGCCAACGAAGTCTAGTGCCCATCTCTCAAATGGTTCTATGACTATTTGTGATTTTAAGGGAATTTCATCAGCTTGACCTAGTTTTCCCATCCGCTGACAACTGTTGCAGGTCTGGACGTATTTCTTTGCATCTTTGAATATTGAGGGCTAATAGTATCCCATATGTAAAATTTTGTGTCCAGTCCTGTGGTCTGCAAAATGCCCACCACAGGGCTTGTCATGTCCTTCCTTCAGTATGTCATAAATTTCATCATCTCGTACGCATCTGCAAATCTGGAGATCAACTCCTATGTGGAAGAGATATTCACTGATCCAAGCAAATCATGCGCTATGCTAGATGATCAATTTTCTTTCCCTTGATGATATATGTGTTGGTAATCTTCTTGTTGCCAGATAATTTGCCACATCAGCATACCAAGGTGGCTTTGTGGTAACAACAAATGGATGCTCATTTGGAAATTGATCTTCAACTGTTAAGGAGTCATCCATTTTGGGTATGCAGGACAGGAATTCTACGACAAGATTTTCTCTCCTGGGTCAATATTTGATGGTGATGTCAAATTTCTACAATAGTAATAACCACTGAGTGGCCCGTCCATTAGTAATTGGTTTATTAGCTAGATATCTAATAACAGAATGATCAGTATACAAAATAAATGGATAGCCTATTATATAATGACGAAATTTATTGATGGCGTGTATAACAACTAAGAATTTTTTTTTGTTACTGTATAATTAAGTTCAGTTGGAGTAAGATTCTTTCTAATGAAATAAATAATGTAGGGTTTTTTGTCTTCTTGTTGTCCAAGGACAACGCCTATTTCAATATCTGATGCATCGGTGGAGATGTGAAATGGTATTTTCCAATGATTCTTGTGTCTTGCAAATGCCACATCACATTTGTGAGACCACTGAAACTCTACATTACCAGTCAAAGCATGTAAAGGCACAATGGTTCTTGCAAAATTTTCCATAAATATACGATAGTATCCAGAAGCGCCAAGGAAACTAGGTACCTCTATTTTTGTGTGTGGTGTAGGTAAATTAAGGATTACCTCTATTTTTGTTGGATCTACTCTAATTCCATCTGTAGAAATATAATCCCCTAGTACCACACCTTTTGTCATCATCATGTGAAATTTTTCATGGCTTAAACATAACTTGGTAGCAATGCCCCATTCTAGTACCTTCTCTAGATTATTCAATGCTTGATCGAAGTTGTCGCCATAAGGATTGAAATCATCCATATAAACTTCAAGGCCTTCACTAATCAGGTCCTTGAATTTGCTCAGGATGGCCCTTTGGAATTTGGTTGGAGTGTTACATAGTCCAAAGGGAAATACGTTGTATGAAAAGGTACCCCATCGGCATGTGAATGTAGTTTTATCTTGATCTTCTGGGGCAATCTGGATCTGATTCTAGCCACTAAAACCGTCTAGGAAGGAAAATATTTCTTGCCAAAGTATCCAGGATCTGATCGATGAAAGGTAAGGGGAAATGTTTCGTTTGAGTGGCTTTGTTAAGTTCTCTGTAGTCAACACAGATTCTCCATTTCCCATTTTTCTTTGGGACAATCACTAATGGGGAAACCCACCAACTATCTGAGATAGGATATATAAAATCTATGTCCAACAACTTTTGTAATTCTTTCTTAACAATATCCCTGAGATAGGGATTTAGTCCTCTTTGTGGCTGTCGGATAGGTCGAGCATCTTTGTCAATATAAATGTGGTGTGTGCAGAGTTGTGGATCAATAAATTTCATATCAGAATACTCCCATGCAAAATCTTACTAGTATTTAGAGAGGACTTGAATTATCTTTTGTGTTGTTGCTCATCTAAATTGGCATTGATGTTCAGATACCTCCTTGGTGCAATCTCAACGGATTTGTTGTTCCATTAAATCTTCCAGCAGGTCTCCCTATGCTTCACAGTCTAGAACAACTTGGAGCATCTGGCATGTTGGGTTACCCATGGTCGTTGGGCTATTAATAAACTCATTGATTACATCATCCTCTAGCTTGTTTTTAAGTCTGAGGGCTTCTTCTAGTGTGATAGGGGCTTGTAAATCCTTTTCTGGATATCATGGTGGTGGCAATTGTGGATATACGAAAGTCGGGAGTGGCTTGGAAGGAGGATATAATATGAGATTACTTGTGACACCTCCTCTAGCAATTTTCATATTACCCATTCGACATCCTATGTACGCATCAGATGTTCTGAGCCATGGTCTACCCAGTATCAATGGACGCCCTTCAAGTCCACTTCTTAGGTTGATGATGAGGAAATCCCTCGGATATTCCCAAGAGTCGACTGAGATTGCTATATCATTTAATGTCCCAACTAGTTGAACCACCGATCGATCTGCCAATGGTAACATGATTGGGGTGGGTTCAAAGAAGTTAAAACCCAGGGTATTGCAAGTTTTCATAGTCAGGATATTAATGGACGCTCCAAAATCAACTAGTGTATTTGGAAAAGAACATCCCTGGATATGAACTGTTACTATCGGATTCCCGGGATCTACATATTTGATTGGTTCTTTTCTGCCAAGAATTAGATCAGACAAGGCTCCTACTACATGAACTGTTGATGATGAATTTTTTATTTTCCTAACAGACTTCCTCCCACATAGTTCCTTTCTTGTTTTCACATAAATTGGAATATCTTGCAGGGCCTGCAGGAGTGGAATCTTGACATATAAATTCTTGAGTTCCCCTACAATGTCGAATTTGGGATATACGACAGGTTTTGCTATCATCAATATTTCGTGGAATGGAGGGGAAGGAATTGGATACTTATCAAGGCCCTGTGATTCGACTGGGTTCCCCCCCTACTCAATTTCTTCCATTATTACCATAGTCAAGGGTGTTATTGTTGGTTATTTTTCATTCTCCTTCTCTTGGGAAATGTTATTTTCTTCAGGAGATATTATATGACCCGATATCAAGTAGAGTTTGTTGCACCCTACTGAGTTAGTTTCCCCTTCCCCATCCTCCATAATCTAGACAAGTTGAATCGGTCTATTATTAGGATTTGGGTGAGGTTGGGCCGATAGTTGGGGGCACAATTGCAATTGAGGGTTTTGAGGCAATTAGAGTGGAGCTTGCAATGTGGTTTGGGTTTGAGGGGCCATCCCCATGGGTTGATTGTTTATCCCCATGGGGTGCTACCAATTTTGGTTCCAATTTGGATTTTGGGCAATCATGTTGGGCCACTGAGAAGGGTAGGGATTATTTGAGTTTTTCCAGGATGAGGTGGGGTATTGTGAGTTAGGCCAGGTAGATTTTGCAGTTGGCTGATTCTGCCAGACAGGATTTGCAGCGGGCTGGTTTGGCCAAGTGGGATGTGTAGGTAGGTATTAGTGGGGCTACCAGTTCTGATTAGTAAATGGTTGACCCTGCCATGCATTACCAGAATTTTGCTGTTAATTATACTTCCCATAAAAGAAAGAGGAAGGGTCATGTAGTGTATTTGGAGGTCGGGTCTTCCATTGACAACGTTGAGCCATCATATATAATTTTTTTATCTCTTCTTCCACTTCTCTGAAGAAAACTTTCAATACAGGGAGCAATGGACATTTTTTCCTATCATGATTCTTGGCGCAAATAGTGCAAACCCGAACCACATCCAAAGGACAATCCCTTGGACCATGTTTTCTTATACATCTGTGGAAAAATATGGCCAAAGTCTGTTCTGCTTCCATTTTTTTTCTGTTTGGCCTGCAATATATCCAATTGTGTATTTAGAGTGCTCAGAATATCCGTTTGAAATTTTCTAAGAGAATACCAACTTTAGCTCGCGTAACACCCCCCCTGGTAGTATTGTTATTTCTAGTGAGGGAAGTCTGCATTCCTGATCTGGTCCACATGCTTCCCTGTGAGCACCTGATACACAATTGAATGATTTTATCATAAGTTTTTTGATAAATGTCACCCTTCCCCATTAGATTCAATTTTTCTACCCATTCATCCTTCATACATTTAATCAGAGTTTCCCTAAGTACTTCACCTGGTAATGTACCATAGGGTGATCTTGTAAATTATACTGAAATCTCTCAACATATTCTTCTAATGATTCATTTTCTTTTGTAGTCACTTGAAAGATTTCATCTTTTAGGTCTCTGGTTCTACAATAATCCTGATATTTTGTCAAGAAGGCCTATTTCATCTCATCCCATGAGTTTATAGTTCTGCCCCCTAATCCCATAAACCAACGTAGAGCTGCTCCTTTCAAAGTGGAGGGGAACAATTTTAATTTTGGGGGTTCAGAGGTGTAATCATACCCTTTACATAGGAAATCAAAATCGAATAAGAATGTGTTTGGGTCTTCTGTGATCAATCCATGGAAGGTTGGAAGGTTTTTTGGGGAATTTCCTTCATGGGGGCATTGGCAATTAGATCAATTATCAAATATTCCAATGTGGAAGTCTAGGGACGTTGTTGATTTGGTTGTGCCATTTGATAAAAAAATGTGCCAAAAACCTTCAGAATTTTTTTGATTCGGGTGTTCTATTCGAGGTGGTTGATTATTTCATCCTCTAGGGGATTTGGTTTCACTCCCTCTATCTGAGAGTTCAGGTATGCCTTCTTCTTTCACAGGAGATTTATGATCAGGGGGTGGTGATGGGTATGCCTTGGCAACCCCTCTGGTTTCTCCTTCACCTTCCTCCAGATTACTAGAATTTCCCACTTCTAAAGGGGGTTGAGAGGTGGAAGATCTGTGCTCTGAAAGATTTGCTCAGTCCCTTTAGTTTTGTTGTGAATATCAGTGTGGGATGCAATTGGTGAGATTTCTACTGGAGGGATTCAGGTAGATCCTTTCCTAAGTCCAACCAAATCTTGAGATTCGGATTTTTGGATGATGTCATCTATGAAAGTGATTCTCCCAAGGAGCACTGGGCCCTGGGCTTTGGTAATTTTTGGTGGGGGTTTTGGTTTTTCAAGATCTTTCTTCTTATTCATACACACTTCATGCAAAAATAAATTCAAAAAGAAACACCTATGCAACCTCTTAATGCGTCAACTGGAGGTAGGCATTGGCATACAAATCTTAATTATTGTTTGTGTAGGTTCTTACCTTCCTTCTTCAATACCTCGTCCTCCAAAGACACAATCTATGATACCTTTGACATTCTCCCCGGCAACGACACCAAAATGTTGGGCTCTAAAGATGTCCTAAAAACATCCTTAGTTTAACATTAATCTATCAACCCGAGGATTCATCTTTTATCTTAAGAAAATCATAAAAGTCTATGTAGATAGCTTGTAGAGGCTAAAATCGCGCAGCTAAAGAAAACTTGAGTTTATCCACAATCAAGTTCCTCAAATGTTCATTTAAAGATTCTAAGACTAAGATCTTATTTAACAGAATTGAAATCTGATTACTAACATGTTGTGAAATGAAAAGGAACTAGATAATATGTTGAATTCATTTAACTAAGAAGCAACGATTGAATCTAAGTAAAAGACTTGCAGAATTAACCATTAACTATGAGTCGAATTGCTAGAAAGGAAATAGAAATTTAATCTAATGGAAAGAAACAACAATTGTAATCTAATCAAAAGGGATATCAACTATAACTGAACGCAAAGGAACAACAATTGTAACTTTAACTAAAAGGAACGACAAATGTAATCTATTTGAAAGGAACAACAAGTGTGAATCTAAGTAAAAGGAACAACGCATGTGAAAACATGAGGAACTATCAAGAAGCAAACTTTAGTAATGGAAATTGGAATCAACAATCATTAACACTCAAGTAAAATGTCTATATTTTGTATGCAAAATAGTATGAAATCATTATCACGCTTATGCATTCGTTTTAACTATTGTAAAATAGAATTGAATAATAAAACATGAATCAAACTGATATAATTACAGCTGAAAGAGTAGTTCCTTTAGACTAGGCCCTTGGTATTTAGAAGAACTGCTACTAGAAACTCAGTATGTAGAAAAGGTGAAAATGATCAAATCTTTTATTAACTTCATAGTTGGTACATCATTCACAAAAACAGTTTGCACAGAGTAACTCTGAGTCTAAATACTTGAATGCAATTCTTAGATTGTCTTTCAGGATCTATTATCCTCTATATATACAATAATCTGAGTAAATCAAGCCATCCCGAGGATCGAAATATCCTCGGGATTGCTTTACTATTACAAAGTTACAATATAGAAAATCAAATAATCTTTAAAACCGCTTTGTGCCAAAAGTGCTTAACCTCCAATAGCTCACACATCTTCAAGATTTCCTTTGATATTTAAGTTTTGACAATATTTATCCAATCCTGTAATAGAATCAAACAATTCCAATCATATTTTAGAATCTATTCAACATAACTTCAATAATTTCACTAGAAGACATATTAATCATTTTCTATCCTATTTATCCCTAATTAACAGAAAAGTCAATCAAGATTGTATCATGAAATGTGGGAATAAGGAGGATATTTGTACCTTTTTCATAACCCAACACTCAACAAGCGGAAAAAGCCACCGTTGGATGCTTTGGAGAACCGCGTGGGAAGAAAGGAAAGACAGGCTGGTGAAGCCCTAAAAATATGGATCAAGTTGACCTAGGGTTTTGGACACCTAGGTTTAGGCCTAAGGTTGTCGATGAGATATTGTAATGTATAAATAGAGGTCTAAAGGGCCTAGGTTGTGTTGGTATCAAGATAGGTTGTCATTGTTGCTAATGATTGATTTGATTGTTATTGTGAGAAACTATTGTGGAGAGAGAGAGAAGCACTAAGAGTGAGAGCTTTCTAGTATTGTAAGATCTTCAACTAGGTGCAAAGATCAACCCTGCAATTGGGTGCACAGGGAGGGAAGAGAAAGAGAGGAGAAGACAGAAGATCTGCTAGCTAAGAGCGTAGACAAAAACTGTATTCTTTACCTCAATATATTATAGCAGATTTCTATGGACGTAGCCCTAGAGAGAGTGTGAACCATGTATATTTTGTGTTGTGTTTGATTGGTATTTTGTATCTGTCATTGATATATTGTGACTGCAGTACTATTTTAGATTTGATAAGTAGATGTGCATAATAGATCTAAGTTGATAAGTGATATATGAATGTTGTGTTGTTCTTGTGTTAGATCCACTTGATATTCCCTTTGGTTGTAGACATCTCTATCCTACAACCCCCTCATAACTGCTTCGGGTGAGACTGCATCTACTTTGCTGGTGTTGCCGAAAGGTCCAATAGTTAGGGCTTGTTGGTGCACTCTTGGAGCTAAACCCTAGGTCTTCCCATGTGCCAAAAGATGGTTCTGTTATCAGGACAAGAATCTTTTTGAGGGAATGTCAAGGTGGTTTCCATCAAAGACAGATATTCAAAAGTGGATAGAAGATCAAGAAAAGGACTTCACTGGAGTCAAGAACAAGAACCCTAATCTTAGTTCAGAGGACTGGTTAGAGAAATATATCTTTACCGATATACATGAGATATTGTTTAGAGGGATCCATCGAGATCTATATGAGTTGCTATCTAGATTAGCAAATACCCAGTTCGAGATCTGATCTACACCTCCTATGGTTTGGATGTCAAAGTTGATCAAGAAAGTCAAGAGAGTTGATAACATTGTATCATGAGAAATAGATCACTGGTTTGATAGTACCATTGGAGGGTACATCACAGAGTTCATTGTTGATAGAGTAGAATCATATAGCCAAGTTGAGATATATTTCTTTAAGGGACCCAGAGGGAAATTTTTGCATTTTCTGAAGTTGAGAATCAAGATGCTATTGCATGAGAAGAACATCTTGAAGATACAATATATTGGTCAGATCAAGAAAGGCTAATGTTCAAAAATTCGAACAGCGACAATGACACATAAGATGGACATACGTGAACTGGGAGAGTATTCAGAGAAGTTCATCGTGAGAACCTGTTTAAGAATAACTATGAGGAGGAAGGTTTCTACAGTGGAGAAGAATAAGAACTGGCAGATGAAGAAAATTCAGAACCCATTGTGGTAGAGGAAGGAAAAGCTGAAGAGCTTCGTCGAAGAGAACCTAAAACCTAAAAAAATGTGTAGACCATCGAAGTAAGTACTGTTATCCCTCTTTTTCATTCAGCATTAAGCAACCAGAGTAATCCCAGTCACCAGAGTGTCCAAAGAACTGCCAATAGTAGTCCACCACATATTCAGACAGGAACCCTAGGAAGATCTATGGAAGATGAGATGAGAATCCCTATCTTTAGGGGAGATGGATATGAATATCCTAATCAACATTGGATTTTATGTGAAGTCGTATGGAATATTAATAATGTTGTAGATGAAGTTGTCAAAAGAACCCAGTTCAATACAAATCTCAGAGATTGCGCAATGAGTTGGTACATGAAACTTGTCCAAGGACTTGCACAACCTAAGCCATTGAATCAGATCAAGAACGCACTAATTGTAGAATGCAATAAAACTAATTTATAATCCCAATGTATCACAGAGCTGAAAGAGATCAAGCAGAAGGTGGATGAACCTGTTTGGGAGTTCGATCAAATATTCAAGACCTAAACAGGCCGATTGAATTTTCAGATACCAGATGAGAAGAACAAGGAATGGTTCATTGTTCCCCTTCTACCACACATCAGAGTTCCCCTAATTCAACATAAGATTTCTTCATAGGCCGAGGCGTTGGAGATTGCCATGAAGATAGAATTATCCCCTATGGGAGAATCCAGCTCAGGTATGAGCCAGATCTTGAGTCAGATAACTATTTTGTCTCTACAGGTCGAAGATATGAATAAAGACAAGGGAAAAGATAAAAGAGAAGACATATGGTTTGTCAGATGCAGATTAGAAGTCCATGATAAGGAACAATGCCCTCTATTCAATGAATACTTGTCTTATGGAGCTCTGAGCCCCTTGAAGCAAGTCACCTTACACTGGTGTGAGGTATGCAGGAACATACATCATACTGGTGAGTGTTATTACATGCAAAAGAATGTTTAGACACCTACATATTTGTATTATACATTTTGTAAGTCCATAGGACATGATGATAGGGATTGTAGGGCTTATGATCTCATGCATGAAACATCAAGATACATATATAAGATTCAAGGCGAAGTACAACAAGAAGAAAACACTATGCAGTAGAACTCTCTAGGAAGAGGAAACTTCAATCCTCGTGGTGGATTCAGAGGAAGAGGATGAGAAGGAGGAATGGCTTGAGGCCGAGGACAGATCATCTATTATAACTGCGCACAACCAAGACACTTTGCAAGAGATTTTCAGAACCCTTGTACCACTTGCAGTTATTGCAATTTGTTTGACCATGTTATAGAACATTGTCCTGTGCTGCTATCTAAGCTTCACGAAAGACAAGGACCTCAGAAGAACCCCACAAGTGAAATTGATCTATGCTGAACCACATGGAGAATACCCTAGATTTTTTTTTATAACAGGAGGAGGCGTTGTCATAGGAGATGACAGAATAAACCAAGGGATGATTACAAAATACTCACGGATCAGGAAATCTACAGAGAAGACACAAATGTTTGATGTAAGGAAAGAAAGATAGATGTTTGAGAAAGCCAGAAAATAATTCAAAGGAAACCAAGGCTCTGCATCAAAAACAAGACCAGAAGTGAGAGAATATGGAATGCCTCTAGAATTTGATCAGTTTGCTTCACCAAAAGAAGGAAAATAGGTAAGAAAGATCATGAAAGTTTTATACACTTGTATTAAGTTGATTCAGGATGAAAATGTTGTACAAGAGCTATAGAATATAATTAGACAATTTAATCTAGGAAAGATAGATCCTTACTAAATAGGGAATTACACCAAATCGGTAAGAAGAGAAGGACAAATAAGGAATTACATTTGAATGCTCAAAAATGAGAGTATGAGATAGACTATGTAGTCCTCGACTTAGGGTCAAAGGTCAATTTCATGATGAAGAAAACCTGGGCACTGATGGGAAAACCAAAGTTGATATATTCCCCTATTAGGCTTAGGATGGCTAACCAACAAGCTGTCAGCCCATTTGGACAATTGGAGCATGTCCCTGTGGACATTGATGGAGTGACAACATTTGCGTATTTTGAGGTAATTGAGATTGTTGATGAAAACTGTCCTTACCCTGTGTTGTTAGGAATTGATTGGCCTTTCAATAATTCCACTATGGTTGATTTAAAGAAGAGACGTATGAATTTTGAAAGAAATGGCCTTAGGGTCATCGCACCTTTAGATCCAAATGAAGGTCAGTAGTACACAAAATCTATCAGATAAGAATACCATACATATTCACTAGAAAATATATATATTCTAATAGCTATACAATAGGATTATATTAATCCTACAGCCGATGGGAATATAATATGGCGAAGTGACAACGCATTCTCATCAGACTCAAAAGAAGCACTAGAGAACTGGAAAAACTAGATGTATGAATTATCTACAAGGATATGTGCTAGATTAACTAGAGAAGTTCACTGGATCGGCACAACAGTAAGTAACTTACCCACATTTGATGGTCTAAATCTGTTAGAATCCTTTCTATCATACTTTGAAGCAAGTGTACCAACACAATAGAGGTTGTTGGTAATGGATGAGGCCTTGAAAGCCACACCATCAAGACGGTGGGGGACACAAAAAAGTAATATTACAGATTGGGTACAATTATGTACTCTGATGACAACGTGATTCTTAGCACAAGTAGAAGGCTATGAAGTTCACTACACAGGTCGAAGCTGCCCAAAGGACCACATGTGAAGCTGTGAGGAAGCCTAGAGAAACATTCCTCAAGAAAATGGGTACACAGATTCATCAACACGTTAGACATGAAACCTATCAACTAGTACCTTCAAGCATAACTGTGCCTCATCACTACAGACTGGAAAGGTATGACTCGGAATTTTGTAACCACCTTTTTATTTGAAAGTCAATATCCTTTAGTATATCAAGCACTGGAGGTTGTGAAAAAGAAATTATTATAGGAGGTATCTATCCTTCCCTTAGAACAGGAATAGGATGAATGGACTGCGCCTCTCCATAAACTGCAAGGTTGTTACAACATCAATACCGATGAAGACGATGATCCGAGGAAGGTGAAAATTATAGAAACAGAAGGCTAGAGAGATGTGGAAGGACTAGGGGTTGAGCTACCATTCATTGGAAATCCAATCAATATCAAGAAATTCAATATTGGAATAGAGAAGACACCAAATTCTGTAAACATTGGAGATTATTGGGATGCTACTACCAATGATATAATTACAGAGTTACTGCATGAATATCATGACTTGTTTCCAACCAGGTTCACTGATATGAAGGGCATTAAAGAGCCTATGGGAGAGATGAAGATCCCTTTCAATCCAGATGCTAGACCAGTTTAACAAACATGTTACAGACTAAACCCTAAATGTAAGGAGAAAGTGAAGATTGATCTTGACAGAATGATGGAAGCATGAATTATAGAACCTGTCGAAGAGTCAGAGTGGATAATCCCTATGGTGGTGCAAGGAAAGAAAACAAGAGAAATAAGGATATGCATAGATCTTAGGAAGATGAATGACTTTTTTTTCATGACCCCTTCCCTACACCATTCACTGACGATGTGTTAGATAATGTGGTTGGCCAAGAAATATATTCTTTTACAGATGAATTTTCAGGATACCATTAGATCTGAATTGCCAAGGAAGACCACCATAAGACCACATTTGCAATAGAATGGGGATCCTACCAATATACAATGATGCCATTTGGATTGAATAATTCCCTAGCCATCTTTTCAAGGGTGGTGGTCGAAGCATTGAAGGAATTTCTACATAAATTTTTAGAAGCATACTTTGATGATTGGACTATTTTTAGCTTATTGAAAAATCACATTGAATGTCTATAGCTAATGTTGGATAAATGAAGGCAGTGTCAAATTTCTTTGAACCTGAAGAAATGTATTTTATTTTCACCATTTGGCGTGTTGTTAGGTCATATTGTATGCAAGCAAGGATTGTTGGTAGATCCATCCAAAATTTCCATTATAGTTGATCTACCCCTCGTACGTCAGTCAAATAGTCGTGCACTGCGTTGGGATACACAGGCTACTACAGAAATTTCATTAAGGGCTATGATCAGATTAAAACACCCATGGAGAAGTTTTTGAAGAAGGATTGTGAGTTTAGTTGGACATAAGAATGCCAACAAAGCTTCAACACACTGAAACAAAAAATGGTTACTGCGCCCATTTTGGTTTTCCCAGATTGGACCAAGGAGTTTGATGTGCATGTCGATGCATCATCCATTTCATTAGGAGTTGTGCTAGCACAACCAAGAATAGGATAAATTGACCACCTGTTAGCCTTTTCTATAAGGAAGCTATCTACAGCTAAGATTAATTATACCACTACTGAAGGAGAGGGATTAGCCATGGTGTATGCACTGCAGAAATTTTGCCACTATTTGTTGGGAGGACACTTTAAAATGTTTATTGATCACTCCATGCTAAAGTACCTAGTCAACAAGCCACTGTTGGGGGGGGGAAATATGCATATGGCTTATGTTATTTCAAGAATATGATTTTGAGATCATAGTAAATCTAGAGAGAATGATCAAGGGTCTTGACCACTTATTGAGGTTGGAACATGGAGAAGAGCCAACCATTTTAGAGGATACACTACCAGATGCACAATTACTAGCCATTAGAAAGATCGATGACCACTTTGCAGAGATAGTCCAGTTCCTATCAACAGGAATGACACCTAGTGAGTACACAATTCCTCAAAAGAAACAGCTTGTGGTGCACGCTACAGATTTTTGACTTATTGTCGGACATATATACAAGATGGGACCTGATGAGATATTGCAAAGGTGTGTTATGGAGGCAGAACGATCATTGATCCTCACAGAATCTCATCAAGGCATCGCAGGAGGACATTATGTAGGGAAAGAAATTGCTCAGAAGGTTCTTAGAGCTGGCCTTTGGTGGCCTACATTACACAGAGATGCTAAAGACTATTCCAGAGCCTGCGATGTATGCCAAAGAGTTGGGAAACCATCCATAAGAGACGAAATTCCATTAGCACCACAACTGACCCTACAATCATTCGAAAAATGGGCCATTGACTTCGTTGGACCTATAAATCCACCAAGAAATCATATAGAAGCATGGTACATAATTACATCAACAAAATACTTGACTAGATGGGCCAAAGAAAGAGAAGTCAAGGATTGTAGTTCAACTACAGCTACGCACTTCATATTTGATGACATCATAACCAGGTTTGGATGCCCAAATATCCTTATGAGTGATCCACATTTCATCAATAAGACAATTGAAGCCTTGACTGAATAATTTACATTCCACCATCAAAAGAGCACACTGTACCATCCACAACCAAATGGGATAGTTGAAGCATTCAACAATAACTTGGAGACAACACTGACCAAGATTTGTTGTGTGAACAGAGATGATTGGGATTTAAGAGTACCAACAATGTTATGGGCCTATAGAACCACTTGCAAGAAGTTGACAATGTAGACCCCTTTTAAGTTGGTATATGGTATTGAAGTTGTTGTTCCAATAGAATATCTGGTACCAAGCCTGAGAATTGATGCCTTTACAAATTTGGATGACCCTAGTGTTGTTCAATAGAGGCTTGCATAGTTGGTTGAATTGGAAGAAGACAGATTCATTGCAGGATTACATTAGTAGGTTCATAAGGAAAGAGAGAATGCCTATCATGATAGGCACATCAAGAATAAGGCATTCAAGCAAGGTGATCTAGTACTGGTATATGATAGCAAATTCATAAAACATCCTGGGAAGTTCATAATGCATTGGCTAGGGCCATATGAGATCGCTCATGTTATAGAGGGAGGAGTTGTGCAATTGAAGACTTTGAATGGAGAAGGGAAGGAAGGTTTAGTGAATGGGAACCAACTGAAGGTGTACTATGACAACCAGCTGCCTCACAACTCTCAGTAGAAGCATGAAGAAAAGGGTCTAGGTACCAGGTGCAGTTGAAATTGGGTACCAAACACAGAAAAGACAATCTGCAGAAGGGATGGAGAGGAGGCAAAGAGAAGAATGCAGAGGCTGCACTACACAGTCTGGAGTCGAAGTAAAATAGGAAGCTTAGATCTGAAGTGCCTCGGGACAAGTCACAGGTGAGTGTTGGGGGCCTGTTGGCCTTTAGTTAATTAAGTATGTGAAGATCAAGGAAGAAAAGGGAGAATGAGAACTATGTGGAAGACACAATGACTGTTATTGGGTCAAAGTGAACAAAAGATAAGAAAAGATGGAGTGAAGCCCAAGAAATTCGTTGGACAAGGAGATCGGGGATGATAGATAAACAAGGAAGAAGGGTCGTTGACAACTCAACAAGTGGAAAAATCCATCGTTGGATGCTTTGGAGCACCGCGTGAGAAGAAAGGAAAGACAGGTTGGTGAAGCCATGAAAATATGGATTAAGTTGACCTAGGGTTTTAGACACCTAGGGTTTTGGTATCTAGGGTTTTGGACACCTAGGTTTCAGCCTAAGGCTGTTGGTGAGTTATTTTAATGTATAAATAGAGGTCTAAAGGGCCTAGGTTGGGTTGGTACTTGGGGGTTGGTATTGTTAGAAAAAACAGGACCACAGAGCAATAAAATAAAAATAAATGCAGAAACAAAACACAGAAGACACACAATACAAGAGAGACACAAATTTATGTGGTTCACCCAGTGTGGGCTACGTCCACCAGAGAAATTTCCAGGTCCTTCCTTTATTGTTATCTAACAAATGAAGGGCTACAACCTACAACAAAACCCACTGTAACTTCCTCTTCTTTCTCTCACAGTCTCCTCTCTCAGAATACAATATTCACCACCATCCATAGCCGTGATACATTTCCCTCATAAAGGAGGGTTTCCTTCTAGGGAAAAAACCCTAACATAATCTCTACCATTAGATCTGCGACCTTATAATGAATGGTCCAGATTTACAATGAAGTTACAATATACTTTTACAAGTCAATTTTTGCTTCGGGGGCTTCACCCCTGAACCCCCACTGGGGGCCCGCTTTCCCCTAGACCCCCCAGTCGGGTAGATAGGCCCCTCGGACCCCACAGAGGGGGTACCCACCCTCTGCACTCCCCCACGTGGAAGAGTGTACATACTTCTGGGGTGTAAATACTTCATGGAGTATAAACACGGCTGAAAGTAAAAGACCTATAAATCAGGAAGATAATCAGGCTCCACAACCAACAATCTCCCACTTGGAGACTGATCTCAACAACTTCACCACTATTGTATATGTTGGACTCTAAACCTTCTTGGACCTAGCGAATTTCTCATTTTCATCTTCATTCTTGAAGACCAAATGAAACTGAGAAAGAACTTAGTTTCTCTCTGGTTACTCCCTTTGTTAACATGTTTGCAGGATTCTGGCTAGTGTGTATCTTTTCCAACTTTAATTGTCCATCTTCCAAGGCGGATCGTATGAAGTGGTACCTCAACTGTATATTCTTAGTCTTCGAATGAAAGGATGATTTATTTGCAAGGTGAATGACACTCTGACTATCACAGTACAACTTCCTATTCTCCCGCTTCTTTCCCAATTCCTCCATAAACCTTTGTAACCAAATCATCTCTTTACTAGCCTCTGTAGCAACAACATACTCTGCCTCTGTTGTTGAAAGTGCAACAACCTTTTGTAGTTTTGAAATCCAACTTACTGTTGTTCCACCT
>ML816669.1:35280-52353 GCA_009831015.1 Picea engelmannii | reverse complement strand
ATCCTTCTAGAAGCGGAAGCTTCTATTAGGTCTTCTTACATCCGCCTTATTCTATTTTATTGAAAGGTCTTATTAATATTGACCTTTATTACATCCGAATACATTAATCTACCTATGTGCGGGTTAGGACCTTAACACCTTGACTGAACAACTATGCAGAAATGGTATCTGGAAAATGTACTTTGATGTCACTTCATCTTCTGAAGGAGCGGGTGCCGGCATACTTATGATAGCACTCGAAGGTAAGTTTACCGTTCCCTTATCGTATCGCTTACAGTGGGACATAGATTGCACCAATAACATATGTGAGTATGAAGCATTAGTCTTAGGTTTAGAGGCTGCAAAGAAGTTAAACATAAAAAACTTGGAGGTCTACGGTGATGCTGAATTAATAGTAAAGCAAGTAAACCGACAATACCTAGCCAAGCATCCCAGATTGAGGACATACAGAAATTGCGTCTGGGATTTAATGGAGAATTTTTTCTCATCTATAAAAGTCCATTTTATACCTCGCACAGAGAATCTACATGCTGACGCATTGGCTAAGGCAGCCTCGACCTTTTCCCCTCCCACAAATGTTAAGCTGAAATATCATATTGAAATAAGGTATAAAACCTCCATACCAGACAATGTCTGACACTGGCAGGTCTTTGAAGATGATGAACAGATTCAGAAATTTCTTATAGCAATAGGTGAGTTCTCTGAAACCCATCCAGACCAAGAAAACCAAAATGACCTGAGCTGGGTTATGCAAGAAGATGAAAATCCTGAAACCTTCCGAGAAAAAATAGTGGATCATCGTATGTTGGTCCTTAAAAATAACCAAATTCCGAAAGGCTTAATTCCTTTGGAAAGACTCTTCGACCAGAACGACATACCTGTGAAGTCCACTTTACAACCCCAACCAGAAGAAGTGGAGGATTGCAAAATAGGAACTGAAAAAGATTCCAGGATAGTGAAGATATCTAAATTCCTCCCTCCTAAGGTAAAAGACTAGTACAGAGACCTACTCAGATGGTATAAAGATGTTTTCTCCTGGTCCTATGATGAGCTTCGAACATATGATACTTCTATAATTGAGCACAAGATACCTTTGAAGCTCGGAGTCAAGCATTTTAGGCAGAAGGTCAGGCAGTTTAACCCCATTTTGTTGCCTGTTATTGAAAAGGAAGTTAAGAAACTCTTAGATGCGAAGATAATTGTACCTCTGAGATACTCGGACTGGGTGGCAAATTTGGTCCCTATCAAAAAAAAGAACGGAGAAATCAGACTATGTGTAGATTTCTGGAACTTGAACAGGTCCTCTCTTAAAGATAATTATCCACTTCCTAAAATGGATCACGTCCTGGAAAGGGTAGTTGGAGCCAATCGAATGTCTATGATAGATGGGTTTTCTGGATACAACCAGATCGCCATGAATGAGCAAGACAGAGAAAAAACTGCTTTCACCACACCATGGGGTACATTCATGTATGATAAAATGCCTTTTGGTTTAATGAATGCAGGGGCTACCTTCCAGCGTGCTATGGACATCGCTTTCGTTGGAGAAAGAGATAAGTTCGTAGTAATCTACCTTGACGATTTGACGGTTTTTTCTAAAACCGATGAAGAACATTTGATCCATTTAAATCAGACTTTCGAAAAATGTCGCAGGTATGGCCTATCTTTGAACCCAAAGAAATCACATTTCTCTATGCAGGAAGGTAAGCTTCTGGGGCATATCGTATTTAAAGGTGGGATCAAAATTGATCCTAAGAGGGTTGAAGCGATACAAACTATCAGTATTCCTAGAAATGTTAAAGAAATTCAATCTTTCTTAGGAACAATAAATTTTTTACGAAGGTTTATACCAAACTTTGCTGAGATTGTCAAATTGATCACAGGAATGTTGAAGAAAGATAGCAGAGTAAATTGGACGACCGAAGCTAAGGCGTCGTTTGAGCGTATTAAAAAAGTCATCAGCGAGGCACCAGTGTTAACAAGACCAGATTATTTAAGAGATTTCCTCATCTTCTCATTCGCTTATGAACATACCATCGCCGCGGTATTGCTGCAAAAAGATGATGAAGGCTTTGAACGCCCAATCGCATTTTTTAGCAAAAGCCTTAGAGACGCCGAACTAAAATATGATATAATAGAAAAACATGCATACGCGATGGTGAAAGCGCTAAAAGCATTCAGAACTTACATCCTGCATTCAAAAATTATCGCGTACGTACCAACCAGTGTTGTGAAGGATATATTGGTACAGCCCGATAGTGATGGAAAATGAGGACGCTGGCTCGCTAAAATACAAGAATTTGATCTGGAAATCAAGCCAACTAAATTGGTAAAGGGAAAGGGTCTGACCAAACTCTTGGCTGAGTCAAACCTTAGAGCTCTTGACATCAATTGCCTACAAGGGGAAGATGGAGACACACGTTTGCAAGAACCGGATGACCAGACATATCCAAGCAAGATTGAAGAAAAATTCATATGGTTGGGCTGGTATAAAGATATAGTCTTCTACTTGTTAAACCTGAAATGTCCAGATGGACTAACACCGGCCAAATGCAGAACTTTAAAACTCCATGCTGTAAAATATTGCATCTCCGAAAATCAACTATACTGGAAGGATCCACTCGGGTTTTTACTGGTCTGTCTGGTTGAGTTGGAAACTCTGCGGGTTATAGAAGAATTTCATGAAGGAATATGCGGTGGACACCATGCATGGAGAGCCATAGCCTACAAGATCCTGAGGGCCGGATACTATTGGCCGAAACTATTTTCAGACGTTAATGCTAAAGTACGTGCCTGTTACTCGTGTCAAATATTCACTGGTAAGAAAAAACTCCCTTCATTACCACTCGTTCCAGTCAAAACTGAAGCCCCATTTCAACAATGGGGATTAGAATTCATAGGAGAAATCAATCCCCATTCCAGTGCTCAGCATAAGTGGATCTTAACGGCCACAGATTACTTTACAAAGTGGGTGGAAGTAATTCCGACAAAGAGGGAAACAGACTCGGTGGTGATTGACTTCTTGGAAAATAACATCTTGTCAAGATTCGGGTGTCCCCGAAAGATTGTTACCGATAACGCCCAGGCTTTCAAGTCCATGGCTATGATCGACTTCTGCCAGAAATACAATATCGTTCTCGGCCATTCCACTGCTTATTACCCTCAGGGAAATGGGCTAGCTGAATCATCTAATAAGAGCCTAGTAAACATGATAAAAAAGGTACTGAACGAAAACAAGAGGTCCTGGCATGTACATTTGAAGCACGCATTGTGGGAAAACCGCATCAGCACTAAAAGGTCTATCGGCATTTCGCCGTTTCAGATGGTATATGGGACCGAGGCGGTTCTGCCTATAAATTTAGCATTACCAGTGATGAAATTATGGCAGGATCAAAACGAAGAACCCAATCATGTAACCAGAAGAATTAACCAACTGATTGAGGTTCAACAACTTAGAGTGGAGGTTGATGAGAAAATGCAGAAATACCAAGATGATATGAAAGCATTGTTCGACATCAAGGCAAAAAACACAGAATTCCTACCAGGTGATTTAGTATTAAGATGGGATGCGAGAAGGGAAGAAGCTGCTAAACATAGGAAATTTGATCATCTTTGGTATGGGCCATTCAGGGTTTCAGCTCCAGAAGGAAAGAATTCCTTTCTTCTAGAAAATATTGATGGAGAAATTCTCAACGCCCCTGTCAACGGACGATATCTAAAGCACTACATGACTTGACAGTCGTCGGACGAAAAAGGAAATAAAATAAAATGAAAATTAAGAAATTGTGTATATATATAATTGTAAATAAATAAATTTTATTATGAGTTTTTGTACATATTTATGTTTTTTGCTCAAGCATTTATTTTCAATTTTTGGTTTTCCTTCCTAAATTCTTAACGCATTTTAAATCAAATTTGTATTTGTTTTTGCAGGATTCCAGCTGCAGATGAAACTAGCTGAAGGAATAAGATGCAGATCGGTGTGGGAAATAGGACGACATAAAATAGGTGATACATAAGATAATTCGTGGCCCACAAACAAATTGAAAAGAAAAGACAGAGGTAAGTTTTTTTCAATACTCTGGTCATGAAAGGTTGTTTTAGCGATCTAAGGTAATATTGTTTAAATTGAAATATAAAAAGAAGATAACGGAATTATTTTTGACTTCATAATCTTCAAACCAAATAATTTGAGCGAATATATTAAAATCCAAAAACAATCAGTGATAAATTTTGTTCCAAAGTATATCTGAAAACCAGTCCTGAACTATTATCACCTTTTGTATACTAAGCCACTGAATTGCTACCTTTTTTTCTGTCTATATTTAGAGCCTAACTTTAGCAAGTCACTATCTTCCCAAGTTTTTGCAAAGGAGTAAAGTTTTTCGTTTTTAAACCTCAGGGATTTCGGAACAAGATCTTAACAAGAAAGCTGGTCCTCACAACTACTTGATCTGTTGCTAAGTTAAGGAACGTTTATAGTGATCCTGACTTTTCTAGGTTTTTCAACAGCATCAAAAAAAAAAAAAAACAGCTTGCTTGAACAGGATGTCCCTTAAAGTTTTATTCTTTCTCCCTTGTCTCCCTAAGAATTAAAGGTCTTGTGAGGGTCAAAGGAAGGTTGATACCGAGTAATCAAAATAAGTTGACAGACCTCTGATAAAAAATATTTTACAGATCTCAGCCCTGATATAAACTGATTGCTCCCATCTTCATGTTTTAAAAGTAAATACTAAGACAGGTGGTGAAAGGAAATTCAGAAATGATTGACCCCACCTAGTCTATTAAGACGATGAAAGGAAAATCAGAAATGATTGCCCTCGTCTTAGCGTTTAAACACATAAATATTTTCCGAAGTGGTGAAAATAAATTCAGTATAAAAGGGTCAGACAACTTCACCGGGGTACTGAACAGGCTCGCTGGCAGTGAAGCAATGTCTGGGAGATCTGTAAGGTTGTTATACATAAACATCAATCTACTCTCGTAATCAACACTTTCTGAAAACCTGATCATTTCCCCAAATTCAGACGGGACTTCCCTATTTTAGATTATATAATATCATTCTTTTGATGCAAGATGAGAATCATAAGACCTGTTGAATATCCTAGGAGCGTTATGATTATCTTAAAGCGTTCCCCAAACTTAGTAGCGAGAAAGGGAAAATTGCGAAAGTGACTTCAGCAGTGTTTAGAAAGAGTATCTGATTTCGAGAAAATTTCTGGGTTTCCAAGCGAAATTTCTCTCCCCTTCTATCTTTTTTTATTTTTATGTTGATTTTAGCCTATGACTTCATTTACCCAATTTTGGCACCTGGTCTACTGTTCTTCCCGCCTCACAAGGAAGTGGGATCCCTAGTTGGAGCCTATGTTGGAGCCTCCCCTATTTTTTCACCTCGCGCAATTCTCAACGTTTGATATTTGAAATCTAAAGTTGTTTTTCTTTCCTTTCCGAAATCATAAGACTCTGAAATCTTGTTGCCTGAATAGCAATGCTTTTTCACTTTCAAAAGAAAAGATCCATTTTTCGCAAATATGTTTGCCTTTTTGTTTTATTTTGGAGTATCGCAAATTGGATATTGCAAGTCAGACACTTTAATTTTTAAATTCGCAAGTCCCGAGCCACGAAACTGCGAACTCGTTTTTCAGATTTTTCACCCAAGGCATTGACTATGGTAAAACCTTTAACCCTTGATTAGACATCATCAGTATTTCATGCCTCGACATTCGTCGAGCCTAAATATTTGTTTTTAAAACCTCGAGAGCCGAGAACGCGATAACTTTTTGATAACCTTAGTCCAGAACCAAAGGTAAAAAGGGTAACCACGGTCAAATTTGGTTCTCAGCACATCGCCGCTCAGCATTTTCTTTCATGAATTGAAAGTTTCCAAAACCCCGATTTGAGAAATTGCGACATGATTATGGCAAGATTAATTAGTCTCCTAATCTAAGATTTCCTTCTCTTAATTCGAGCCTTAATTATCGCCACATCGCGATATCGCGACTCGGCATATCATTTTCCTAAAAGTCTGTCCTCGAATTCCTGAGTCGTGATATGGCGAGTAAATTAATTACGTAATCAAGGATGCGCCAAATCACAATTACCATTGATTTCATTAAAATCGACACTCGTAGTCTCGCGAGTTAAAGGGTCAAAATATGGAAAGGAAGCTCATGATGCAGCGAAAGGCGAGAAAGTTTTTTAAGTCGTTAAGATGGGTAATTTTAAATTAAACCAAATACGTCCCGCGCTTCAAGGTTGGCACACTTCACGAGGTCTTTACTTTCTCTCCATAAATCGAGTACCTGTCAAGCCGCCCAATATTGATGACATTAATGAGAAATCAGTGTAAATCCCCGAATAAATCAGATCGAATTTATACAATAAATTTGGTTTTATTTGTGATTTGACAGGTTTGTTTCAAAGGTACAGGATTTTCAAATATATACGAAAGTTTCTTTCTGTTCTAAAAACATTTCTCTTAAGCGCATAGAAATCACTTTTCTCCGAGGATACTCATCTCCGCATGTATACATAGGTCTATTGTAGAAGAGAAAAAAAGCAAGCTTCAGCTATGGCGCCAAGGAGAGAAGCTAAATCAAATGTCGAAGTTGCAGCATAGGGTCCGGACAACGTCTCAGATACTTCGCCTTGGATGGGCGGCTTAGTATCCACCTGGTCATCTATTTCAGATATCCTACAATTCAAGTTGGTAAATTGTTCAGACTCTGATGACTATAACTATGATATTGTGAAGGACAACCTGAACACTAAGTACAAGACAATTGTTCAGTCGGGAATGCACCTGGTTGCAACCAGACCTCGATTGCTCCCATACTATGACATGATCCGATGGGCAGAAGGTTCCTCATTCAATTGGGCAAAAATGCTCTCCGATAATTTGTTCAACAGGGTCACTGAGTACCAGGAGCAGAAGGCAGCCGGGAAACCATCCGGATTCTTCATGTCTGCGTATATCATGGATGCGATATGCTCCATGATGCCTTTTCCTTTGATGAATTGGGCTTGGAGTCCAACCTAAGAGAAGACTGTTCATGACTACCACGATAAGCTGTGGGAAAATAACGTGAATAAGTTTATTTATGACATTTTCAACTGGGTGATGGTGCCCCTGCACGTCGCCATTTTTGGTCTTTTTCCACCCCGCATCTCTGATAGCATTGCTGCGAATTTGAGTCATATCACAGACTGGTACGTTGAAGAGGAATTCTCCTATATTAGAGTTTTCGGAGCAGCTGTCCCTCCTCTGGCGCTGCCTCTTTTCATCCCCGACAAGCTGGCCTGTCACGAGATTGTGCGACAAACAGTAATCGGTGGAGTAAGCAAAGAGCTCAAAACGTCATCAAAAAAGGTATGGCCATTTCTTTCTGTTCGGCTTAATTCCTATTCCTTATTAGATTTTGGAGATGCTAAGGCTGAAGCTGCATCCATAGAAGACTTGAGCTTAGTCTCTATCGAGTACAAGAAGCATGATCCTCAGGGGATCGTAAGCATTCATTTGGGGAATTGTGGATTAAAGAGGTTCGAACATGAATGTTCTCCCTCGGATGATGTTTTCCGAGGGGCGAGGTCCTATTCGGAGGTGCAATTTCGAATCAGATCCCTAGCGCCCGAAGACAGGACCTCAGTTTTAAAATTTCAGGAGCATAGGAAATGATGTATCCCCGTGGTGCTGGGAGGTTTGGGACTTTCCAAGGATAAAGAAAAAGAGGCTGAAAGTTCTGAGGGGAAAACCTCTAACCCCGAAAAACGTTAGGCAGGGAAGCAAGAGAAGAATCCAGAGCAGGAGAAGAATCCCGAAACAGGGAAAAATCCAGAAAAGGAGAAGAGTCCTGAGCGAGAAGAGAATCCCGAAATAGAAAAAGAGATTACTGATCCTCCTAAGGAGCATAGTTCGGAGGTGGAAATAAAAGACACAGACCCACCGGAAACTTAGAATTCGGAGGCAGGGACGGAGACCTCTGACCCCCGAAAGAGAAATATCCACTCAGCACACCAGGGAAGGGAGCGAAGCAGATCGGGCAACCCATCACCTCTGTCACACCCTTGCAGTCGGCACAGGGAGGCGTTAGTGAGGGATGGATATTTGGTGAAGAACTGAGACCTATAAGGGAAGAGGAACTCCCTCCTAATGAATTTTTCTTTAACAAAAAGAGGAAAGGTGTGGTGAAGCGAGAATTTTATCAAGAGGGAGAGTCCACTGTTAAAAGATTCAAAGTAATGACCGATGGGATGAATAAAAAGAAAGATGAATTTTGCCATGGAAATTGCAGGAACGCTAGGAGCGTATGCAACGACAAATCAATTCTCGGTCAAAATGTTAAAGAGGCAACTCAAAGAAAAAAATTGCCTGATCAAGACTCTTGAGGCTAGGGTGGCTTCGGCAGTAGAAAGCGCTAAGAGTCAAGCAAGCGGAGAAATCAAGTTGGCCCGATTGGCCGACAAGAAATAAATTGAAGTCCTCAAGACCAAGCTGGAACAAGCAAATTCAACAATCTGGGATGGTCGGGTGCAATCGGGCCAGCAGAGGGATACGATTACACAGCTCTAGGCTCAGCTGGAGGTCGCAGAAAGCAAGGCGATTGACGTCGAGATCATTAAATCCCGAGAAACTAATATTCAAAGCCGGATCTCCTCTGCTCAACAGAGTCTGCTAAACAAAGTAGGGGAATTTCGAGGAGATTGCCTATTAATGCATCAGATTTCTGAGAATCTGATTGTCAAGGAAAGAAACGCCGAAGCTGCTCAGATCGCCTTCCAAGAAGCAATGATAGACACCAACAATAGGTTTTCAGTAGGTTCTCCCAGGCTCACCATTGCTAAACAGACTAGGGGAAATATTTTGTTAAAAAATTGGGAGCATGATATTACTCTAAGCAAGGAGCAGGCTCAAAAAGTGACAAATTCACTAGAAGAAACTTTCAAATCCATAAATGGAGAACTGTTGGGGATGGAAAGTGGGGGTGACACAGAGACGCTAAGGTAGATGAATTTAGAGAAGATCTCCCTCGACATGAAGGAGAAAAATGAGAGAAATTTGGCAGAGATCTCTAAGATAGACAAAGTAGACATGGCTCAGATTGATGAACATTTGATTCAGCCCAGCACACAACTCGGCGCCCTTGATATGGTGGAATAGACTTCCACAATTAGCCCGAGAGTGCTACTTTGCCGAAGCCATTTGTCAGGAAGAGCCCTCACAACTTGTAACTCAATTCATGGACAGATGTAGGATATGCACTGAGTCTATGCAAAGACCAGCACCTGGCCCTTTTTGAAAATCAAGTAGAAGAGATGGAGTGTTTTCTCTCCTCACAACTGCTAAGTGGAACTTTCACAACTTGTATCCAGTTTATGGACAGATGTATAATATGCACTAAGTTACGTAGAGGCAGGCAGCTGGCACCTTTTTGAAAATAGGAGTAGGAAAAGGCAAATTTGTATAAATAGATCACCAAAAGAAGATCCAAGGGCTGGAATTTTTGGCAAACATTATAATGTAATTTTTGCATTGGAGGAGTTAATACAGCAAATTTGAAGATTCTTGATTCTGTCACGACTGTGTTGCAAGTTTTTTTCGTTATGTTCTTTGTTTCTTTTCATTTTTCTCTACATAATTGATGTGTATCACTATAACTTAGTACGACCACTACTATAGTGAAGGGAATTTAAATTTCTGTAATTGTTTCTTGTCTTTCCTCTGCACCAGCTATCAGCAGGTGCAAGACCAATTTACATTTACAAGATTTTATATTTAGTTACACGACGTCAATTATTTCTGTGTCAATTTCTTCTTCTGCGAATGTGTGAGTTTCTATTGACAGGAACCTTACGTTATCTGCTACTAAGTGTTTTTTCTCTTATTCCGTACCTTTTTCTAAAAGCAATACAGTTACGGGAAAAGGCCTTCAGTTTGCATTTCCATTTTTCTTCATGCAAAAAATTCACTTAAAGAAAAAAAAACCAAATTGAAACAACATTAAAATCTCTTCCTAATCGTTTCCATACTGGTACTATTCCTTCAATGACTGTCCCTATAGTAACTCAACCTAATATTCAACCCGGACTCTCTAATCAAACTCATATCGCTTTGAATCTTTTCGATACAATCCTTAAAACTGCTAATACTCGGGAGGAATTAGAACTTTCATGGGCAGCCATTGAGCGTGATATAACTGCTCAAGAGCAGTTGGAAGCTAGACAGCAAGAACATAGAAACCTTCATTAGTTTCCTATGCCGAAGGTTAAATATATCTTCGTATTTATCTTTTACATACTTTCAGATGCCTTGACTCTATACTTTAAGCCTTAGTACATTCTCAGGAACAACAACACCTTTGGAAGATGATTTGTAAATCATTGAGATGTTGAGTATGTTTCTTGGATCAAGCAGTGAGGTCATTCAAGTATGCGAGGATGATATGAGATAGATCATGAAAAATGTATGTCATGGCTCGTTGAAAAGTAGCACCAATGTTGTTGATGCCAAAAGGAATGACACGACATGCAAAAGTACCCCAAGGGGTAGTGAATGTGGTTTTGTATTGATCGGCTGGGTGAATTTTAATTTGGTTGTAGCCAGAGAAACTGTCCATGAAGGACAAAGCCTCATGGCCGACACAATCATTGATAATTTGGTTGATAAAGGGCGTTGGAAAATTGTCCTTGGGATAGGCGTGATTGAGATCGCAAAAGCCCATACAGACATGGATAGTGCCCTTTTTTTTTAAATAGGGATAGGGTTGGAGACCCATGACATATATGCGATGGGGTATATGAACCCTGCAATCCGTAATTTTTCAATCTCGGCTTTAATGGATGTCGCTTTGGATGGGTGTAATGGATGTTTCTTTTGTTGTACATGGTTAATATTAGGCCATGTGTTGATGCGATGTTCAACAATAGAGGGATTGATGTCAGGCATATCTGTGTATGACCAGGCAAAAATGTCCAAGTATTCCTGGAAGAGAGCTTTGTAATCTATGAGTTCTTCAAGAGAGCATGCGGCATAGATGGTGATTTCCTTTATGATTCCAGGTTTGATGGAAATATTGATTTTGACGGTGGGGGAAATGTTGGCCATGTTTCCTTCTTCAAAAGAGGCGGGGGAAGGGATAGGGTTATTGAACCAATCTATATGCCCCGAGGGGAGAAAATATTTGGTTTCGATTGTGTATATTGGGTTTTATTTGGGAGGCGTAAAGGCTTCCTGTGAAATAAAGAATGCTCTGTGATGGAGCGGATCCCATGGGATATCAGGGGTAGTTAATTCCTTGAGGATGTCTTCATCGTAGTGGAAGTGTCGAGAATATAGGGGATCCAGGGGAGTAACATTGGTGATTGTCACCGTGTGATTGGATTCTAGTGGTAAAGAAGTAGGGCGAATGACACAAGGGGTTTGTGAGGGTTCGCTCAACATAAACCAAATATCAAGGTACTATGGGTTGAAAATGGTAGTCGAGCATAATATTTCTGTGGGGAAATGAATTGGATAATTGGGGGGATTTGGGGGAAAATCCTCCTCTAGGCTATCTATGAACCATGGAGGAGTGGGAAGTGCCTTAGGCTCAGGAGAGAAGATATAAAATATATCTGGAGAGGGAGTAGTGGGGACTATTGGTGTCACCGGAGGTGGGGTTATGGGAGGATTGGGAATAAGGGCCAATTGACGATGCCTATATTCAATAATCATGGGACACTGGTATGTGAAGTGATCTAGTGATTCACAAAGAGAGCAAGGACATATCATTCGTTCATTGACTGAGGTCATGACATAGTGGATGTTAGTGACATAGTTGATGTCAGTGACATGTGTTTGAGATGATGCGGATGGAAGGGGTTCTTGCTGAAATCTTTGGCGTACTATCGCTAACGTTTTCCGAAAGTGAGGTAGCACAGAGCAATCGTGGGTGTAATGGCCATATTTTGAATAGATGGCACATGCGAATTTCATCTGCAATCCTTTGCCTCATGTAGGGGATGCAGTGGTAGTACTAGGTGAATTTGATGAAACGAAAATAGGTGTCGTTGCTCGAGGGAGTTGAACTAAATTGTGAAACTTGGGGAGAGACACGAATTTATTGGTGGGGTGGTTGTATCTCTAACACAGTGCGCAAGGAGGATGAACTTGTGGGGGAAGTGGAGCGGTGGGCTCTTTCCTATTCCTTCTACCCCTAGCTGTAGTAGTGGAGCTAGTGAGTGGGGGTAAGGGTGGTTTTTAATGTGTTGAACCTGCACATAATAGATCTAGATAAACAATAATACACACATTTGCAAAGAGAATTGTAGAAATAAGAAGAAGGAGAGAAAGAATGGAAGAATTCTCATTAACCATTGTGAATAATGAATAATTTACACATGACATACTCTGTATAACTCAATGCATTCAACTTGAGGTGAAAAAAGTCACCATAGTGGTGGTCTATATTGATCTAGACACACACTAGCAGTTACAAGAGTGAACTGCCACCTATTCTAGTCTCTCAGGCAGTTACAGGAGTGAACTGCCACCTAGTTGAGTTAACTAGTCAACTAGTCTTCAGTTAACTGACTGAACATAAAGTAGTGAGGAGTTAACTCAAGGAATCAAGGCTAATGTTCCACTCTGGTGATGATACGAAGGCAAGGTCAAATTAGCATGGTGATGATCCCAATGTTTCATGGTGATGATCCCAATGCAACATCTAAACTCAACTCAACTAGTCAAACTGAAGTGTGAACTGAAAGAGAATATTATCCAGGTGGAATATTCTCTCCTAAAATATAGGAGATTGGATAATGACTAATTATTACTAATAAACAAATAAAAACCTTAGGAAAAATAAATCCTAGGTGTGTGTGAAGTAACTCCAACAGTGGTGTGGTTGGAGTAAGTATCAGAATTTGCATCGGGATTCCTTCAGTTTGGGGAGGGAGGGATGGTTGAGGGACAATTGCAGGTGGATGTAGATACCATAATAGGATTGATAGCACCATATTCAGAAGGGTAAGTGTTTCAGTTACCTGGAAAGCTTGTACACCTAGTGGGGGGTAAAAGAAGGGGATTTTAGTAATGGCTTGGGGGACTATCTCCCAAACTAGGATGTGGCCTTGGGGAAGGGTGAAATCAGGGACAGGTGGAGCTGAAGAGTTCTTAGGGGGTTCCTGAGGAAGGATATCTGTGACGATTGGGAGGTTATATAGTAAGGAAACCTCTGTGGGAGGAAGGGAATCACCAGTTTTTGTTCCATTGGATGAGATGACACATACTTGTGCTGAGGGATGTATGAGTGGAGGTTGTCCATGGTATGTTCCTAGCAAAGATGGGTCTTTGAAAATTATGGGACCCATATCGATGAGTGCGTAGACATTGGGATTAGTGTGGAAAAAGGGTAGGATTTTATCGATGTTGGAGGAAGGGTTGGGCTCATAATGTGATACTTGGTCAATGGTGATGATCTTCCCATTGTGGGGGAACATCATTGTGTGAAACAAATAATAGGCCACAACCTTCATAGCATACATGTAATTATGTCCGAACAAGATGTTGTAATCAAGTGGAGCATCGATAACTTCAATGTCAATAAGGATAGTCTTTCCCTTGAGTTCAATGGGGAAATTTTGAAAGATCCCTTCAGGAGAGGATGGTCGTCCATCATACGCTCTGAGAGTAATGGCAGATGGTATGGACTCAGGGGAGCCAAGTTTATGCCATAAAGTTTTGGACATGATGCATGTGGATGAACCTTCATCAATGATGCAATGATGAACTGTGATGTTCCAGATTTTAACCGGTATTTGGAAAGCGATCAAAGCGAGGAGACGAGGTTTCCCACTATCAATATAAAAGGTGATGAGTCGAGTATTAGAAGGGTCGACTTCCCCCAAGGAAGAAAGTAATGAATTTCGTTGAGTAGGACAGGTTTGAAGTACTTCTAAAACTGACATGGTAGCAGGAGATTGTGCCAAGTCATCGACCAGACTATAATTATGTGTCTCCCTAGCCTGAGGGTTTTTGACATTTCGGTGTAATGGGATGAGAGGAATATGAAGGGGTGTTTCAATATTAGAGTGAGGAATAATCAAAGGTGGCCCAGTTGGGGCTGGGGCTACTTATGAGGTAGTGGGAATGGAGTCAGGGGGTGCATTGTATTGATGGTTTCATGTTTGTAGAAGAAATTCTTCCTCGCTAGTAAGGAGGATAGTGCAGTCTGTAGGAGTGTTGGAGTTTGGATGTTGTCCCATCTGTGGTGGAGAAGGATGCCTCTCTTGTTGGGTGTTCATCACCCCTTGGTGTGGAATGGGGTTTTGGAACACGGATGGGGGTGATTTTTGCACATATTGTTGAGGGGCCTGTGGTGGGGTAGGCGATGCTGGGGGACATGGTCCATTTCTAAATTCTTTCATCCATTTAAATTCAACGATTTGAAGGAAATGTTGAGTATAATGGTCATACTCACAGCAAAGGGTGCAAGGGAAGTTTCTCTGAATATTGTTGTTATTATTCCCTCGGCATTTGTTTTTATTTCCCCCTTGGGGGTTCTGGTTCCTTAATTTTGATTGCCCCTGGTAGGTTGGTTATGCCTGGGGTGATTCCCTCCTAGTCCTGGATTATTATTGTTTTAGTTTTTTCCTTTCTTTTTGGTATTATTCGATTGATGGGTTGGATTTTCCGTATTCAGTTGTTCAAAATTTTGATATTACTGAATGGGAGAGGGTTGAACAAAGTTAACCCCAACGTGTGGGTGTCCTTTTGGTGGAGCCATGGGCTATGGAGGGCCAGGAAATGGAAAGTATGGATTATTTGGTGGCAATGGTCCATAGGGTACATAGGAAGGCACAACGCTTTCACTAGTGCTTAGGGTGTAAGATGAGGTAAAGGGGGTACTAGAACTTGGTTGGACAACTGGGTGTATTGTAAGTGTCAGCGGTGGTCCACTTATGGGTGGAGGAAGGGAAACATGGTACGGTTGTAGTAAGGGGGAGGAGGATAACAATGAGGTCCTCCATATACCAGCAGATATTGAGGTGTTCCATACATAGGTGGTTGTTGGAGGTGTGGATTGTGGTGTGTTCTGGTACCAATCAATCCATCTGTTGAGTGAGACATCCCAGGTTTGTCCTAGCCAAATGGCATGGGTCTCAGGGCATTAGGTAGTACCGTATATAAGTATCATGGCTTCTTCTTCGTATTGGGGAAAGGTGGCAGCCACATCCTTGGCAAGGAGGGAAACAAGTGATTTTAGAAATCGATTGAGGCATTGTTGCTTGGTGGCTTCAGTTTTGCATAGACTACATCATCGATGCCATTCATGAATGTGGTCAGCGATGTGTGTGGTAGAGGTTTGTTTAAACTCTAAGACCTGTTTGAGACCATTTTCATGAAGGATTGGTAGTTGAAAGAAGGTCAAAAATGATTTGGCCAAAGATTCAAAGGTCACATGGGAACCATATTTTTCTTCTACATACCACTTGGTTGATGGGCCAGTGAGCGTGCATTGTAATAACCTCAATCGGACGGAGTCATCCATGATGTTGTTTGAAGATCACCATAAGTGGAAGGTCATGATATGGTTGGTCGGGTCATCTCCCTCTTTTCCTTTAAACTTGGGGATGTATAAAGGTAGTTTGGTAGGCATTGTAGGCCATGTGGGGTCGTGCAATATAGGATCATTGGTGAGTTTAGTTAGATCCGGTATGTTGAGGGAAGCCAAGTAGGGCATCTGTGGTGGCGGTGGAGGATTAGTTCCAACCATGGTGTGAGTTTATTGTGTACCTGAACATTGAGAGGGGTTAGGTGGGGTTGTACTTCCTCCTGGGGAAGAAGTGCACCCCCCACTTCCTTGTAAAGGAAAGTGAGTGGACAGTTGACCTTGGGAATTGGACTCAAGTAAATTGGAACCAAGCAAATCAGATCTGAAGATGGTAGCACTCACAGGGGTGTGAGAAGGTGGATTCAATGAGTTGGCAAGACTAGGCACTCCATGTTGGAATAGGGGCAGACCCAGGGTTCAAATATAGAACAGCACACCAACAAAGCCCTAACTATCGACCCTTTTGGCAACACCTGCGAAGCAGATGAATTCTCACCCGAGGTAGGGGTAGGGATGGTTGCAAGAATCAAGTGTCTGGAACCTTAGCTGGGACACAGATATGTGATTATAACACTTAATACATCTCTTAGCACCATCAGTCCCTTGATATGAAATCACTATTTACTTCGCTGATAAAAAATAGCTTCACAACATTCCCACTGATCTACAATATTTAAGCACTTAGCATATAAATGGATCATACTAATCATATCAAGCACTAATCATGACTATCTTGATCAGATCTAATATTCTCACATATCATAAGCACAAAGAAGAAGTATATATATCTAAACATATCAAATCACTTAGCAAATAACATGTGAACACATCAAGACAAAGCACAAAGCACATAACACAGTGTTTACATGGTTCACCCCCACCCTGGGGCTACGTCCACCAACTCTTCTTCTTTATTGTCTTCAATCAATCAGTTACAAGCACAAAGCCTTCAAAACCCTTACCACGCATAGGATAGAATATCTACGCAACTCACTAGATCCTTCTTCCTTGCGTTACAACACTAATCCCTCCACAATCTACTATAAGGACTTGCACATAGCTCTGCAAGTTTTTTACAGTCATGCACAAATCCCTTACAATTCATACTAGCACTTAGCATATCATCACATCACATAGATGCACTATTCTCCTACTCTTCTATAGGGCCTATAAATCTATATATATATATATATATATATATATATATATATTACAAAAATAGACCTACACATGGGTAAACCCATGGGCCAACATCCCATTCCCATTACATATTCCCAAAAAACCAAAAAGATGCCCAAAAGGGGGCCGAGATCCCGTGATCTCCACTTTGTCTTGTGCTCCTCCTTAGATAGGCTATTGAAGTCCCAAAATAGGTCAACATGACCAAGAAACTCCCAAAACTTGGTCACGGGCCAACATGCCCCCAACACTCACCTGTGACTCGTCTCGAGTCACTCTGGTCTAAGACATTATGCCTCAAATC
>ML816669.1:21704-34429 GCA_009831015.1 Picea engelmannii | reverse complement strand
GAATGTGAACTTTGACTGCATCAACGATCTAGTGGAGTTGAGCTAGCTCATCTCCTAGTTCTGGTGTTTTCGATGGTGGAGGCGCAATGGAAACTATGTGGTTGGACTGTAGTGCCTGCTGCACTCCTTGAAGTTCAACCTTGATCCCATTGAATGCCTCCTCTTTCTTAGCTTCTTTCTCTCTGTTATCTCCAGTGAAGCATCATTCAGTGCTGCAACGATGAAGTCAAAGTCGTCTGAGATGAGGGTGGTCTCAAATTTGGTCTTGGTTTCTTTTGATTTCTTCCTTGAAGAAGGTTTCAGAGTGGAAACCTTCCTTTTCTTCGAGGGGTACTCCTTGTATCTAGGTGGTGTAACCTCTCCTTTCTTTTATTCAAAATCTGCACCATCTATCTCTCCTCCATCACCTCCTTACTCAAGTGAGATAGACGTAGTCTTCACTGAGGTACTTCTTACATATTGAGCTTCTTCATTTTTCTTGGTCTTGCTTGGTCCAAGTGTATCGTGCGCTGCTTCTAGACTGTCAATATCAGATAGATCCATGGGGTTTACTGGGATGAGGAGGTCTGCTGACCATTCCTTAGTAATCTCTTCTAAGCCTTCCTCTGTTAACTTGTAGTATGACTGCAACTATTGTTTATGCTCATTAGTGTGTGCTGTGATATAGATGAAATGGTGGTCTGTGTAGAATTTCATCAAGGGCCTGAACCTGTGGAGAATGTTCAAGGTTATACAAGGCTCAGACTAGATGGTTGTCTTCAGTTGGTTGTAATAAGTGTGGAAGATGGCATTTGATTTCCATTGCTTGTTCATGTCACTGGAGTACCACAGTGTACTAAAATTCGTGGCCAGAGGTTCAAAGGGATCAATGTCTGGGAAGGTCGCACCTTCCAGCATCTCCCATGCGATAAAAGAGATCAATATGAGAAGCTAGCTGAAGTGGAACTCATATCCTTGGTCCTGCAATTCCCTACATTCCATTTCCAGCTAGTTTACAAGGTACTTCTCCCAATTCATTTGTAGGCCCTCCGTGCACTTTCCTGTGAGGTCGACTACAAATCCAGTCACTTTGGTGGGTCGGTTATTGTGAACTAACTTTCTTGCGATCAATTGACAAGCTATGTGTACTGCATTGCTCTGGATAGAGGATACCTTGTAGCCTTGCATTCCTTTATCAACATCTCCGTAGGTGTATTTATTATTCTGCACAAGAGCACGATCCATGGTTTTCTTGGGATAGAAATCATGTGGGTCAGGGCCTTGCATGCTTTTCCCTATAATCCAATTGATCAACATCGGATCCACTATGATGCGGAAGTTCAACCACAAATATCTTCCATGGTAGCAGGACAACAACAAATTGACGCATGCATTCACTTCTTGGTGCCTACCAAAGTGAGGAATCTTCATGACATTGAGTAGTGTCGATTGCGTGAGGTTCATGGTCCATGACTGGGGGAAAATATTCGATTTATTTCCCTTGGTTCTAGTCAGATACTTGTGCAGAGTGAGCATGTTGTACACTTTCCTATTGTCAAGGTTGAAGTCACTAAACTTCAAAGTTGTGATCTTATCTTGGTATACGTGCACTGTGCGTATCCCTTTTGGGAGGTACACAGTGACCAAAGCATACTCAAATTCTCTGGGCACACTATCATGATTTATCATGCTGCTCAGAGGGGGTATATAGGTGAGTAATATACTCGGCATTAACCTAGAACTCGCAAGATCATCCCTATGCTTAGTTCACTTTATATCTATTGGCCAGGATGGACCAGCTCGAGCAATGGATGGAGAGGTTGGCAGTCCTCTCGTCGAAGATGTTTGTACACCTATAGACACTCCTCTCTCCAACATGACTCTTTCAGTCATTAATTCAAGGAGAAATTTTGTTACTGATTCTTCAAATGCAGTCAGCTTGTCGGACATATGTGCTTGACATTAAAATTATCGAGGTCACAATGATCTTAGATACAACACTAGAACAAACAGAAATAGTGTAATGATCACTATACACAATTCGCTTAGACTGCAAGCTTCAAATTCTCAGTTAGAAAAAGTGTTTTCTGTGCATGGCGCGACGGGATAAGTAGGCAACTCGGCAATGGTTCACTTTCAACGGTTATAAGCCTCCATTAACTCTTGTTCGATCCATTATGGCACACTCTAAGGGTCTGATGACGATCCTTTATTTCATTTTTGCCCATTCAGAGCGTCGATCGAGCAGTTATAATATCCCTAATGGATATATTGCTTCACCATGGCAAAGTGCCATGTGTCACTGTTCTGATATCCCGACGAAGCTCCAATTCTGCAAATTTTATGTCTACAAAGTTTTTTCTAAAACCTTCTGCAACTTAGCTCTCTTCTTACTTTTCTTCCTAGCCTTATTTCTAGTGAGCTTCATCTCAGTAGTTCACTTTCCATTATTATTCTTATCCTTTGTGGTTTTAGTTACTTTTCATTGTTGATATTTTCTCCTAGGACTCAGGGGTAACACCTCTTGTTTATCCGAGATAGGTACTTCAGTCTCCTGTGAGTCTTCTAATTTTCTTCCAGCTTCGACATCTGGGTTTCTAGTGTTAAATAACTTCAATCTTTTTTCCTGTTCTTTGATCATGTGTGCAATCCTCCTGGTCATGAAATATTTTAACTCCTGTTGCTTCTACTCCAAGACTTCTTATTCTTTCTTTCGTCTAGATTGATCTCTGTCAATCTAAGGTTTTCCTATTAACATGGTAAACATGGTGTGGTCTTCAACAAATTTAATACTCTCAACATCTTCCTCTATTGAAGTTCCATTGACAGCCATAGGTATATGAGCGAGCCTTCCACACATGTTTACTAGTTTTCCTCTAAATAACGCTAGTCCTCCTAATGAAAAAATCATAGAAAACCTCCCTATAGCTTCCCAAGTTCTATTTGTCATCATATTCACATGTGTTTCTTCATATAGAACACAGTCAATGTTGACGTCTCCTATTCTTGCTTCGATGCATTATTTTCCTTTGAAGATCTCTAATAATCTGACATGTCGGTGGTCATTCAAGGTTTCTCTCATTTGTAGCAATATTTTCTCTTATTGTTCCTTGGGTTCTGCTATAGCATCTGGAGCTGCCTTAGGTTTTTCTTGATTCATATTCATTCCTTCAAGTTTAGAAATCATTCTGGGGCAATTCAACACTTCATGGTCCATATCTTTGCAACAAAGACAACTAGGTATTCTCCCAGATCATTCTTTAGCAAGATGTCTCAGTTTTATACAACTGTAACAAAGGGTTAATCCTCTCTTTCTTTTAAGTGATCCCCAACCTCTTATGTACTGCGCACTAGGATCATAGGAGCTAACCTACAATAAATTATTTCTGGGATCCTGCATCCATTCGTTAGTCCAAACATTCTTTCTATGCATAGGTATAACATATCTTTCACTATTCTTCTCAGATCTATTAATATCAAATCTTCTTTCATCTATCAATACCCTAGTTTTCAAACTAGGACAAATTTTATTAAACATACCTAGATCCATACTCTAGAAACAAAAATTTCCACTTATCTTACTTCTACAGGGCACAAATCTTCCAAGTATAAAACTTTTAACTATTCTTACCTTTATCATAGCACAGAGCTTGCAGATCTTACCTCTTTTAATCAGAAATTCTCACTTTTACCTTTCTTAGAGCACAAAGCTTTCAGATCTTGCTTCTTTCCTTCAAATCAGACCTCTTTTCTTCATATCTAGTTTCTTTCTTTTATATCCGACCTCTTTTCTTCAGCACAGAGCTTTATAAGTCAGGTAGAATACTACGCACTAGGGAACAGATCTACGCACAAAGATTTCACAATTCCAGGTTGAATCTTTTCACAAAGTTTCTTCTTCCTCAGTTCCTAGAAATCACAGCTTTAGGTCCCAACAATGGAACCATTTGTTGGCGCAGGGGAAGACCCAGGGTTCAACACTACAACAACGCACCAACAAAGCCCTAAATACTGACCCTTTCGTTAACACCTGCGAAGTAGATGAAGTCTCACCCGAGGTAGAGGTTGGGGTGGTTTCAAGACTTAGGTGTCTGCAACCTTAGCTGGGACACAGATCTTTGATTAGAACACTTAATACAACTCTTAGCACTGTCAGTCCCTCAATATGAAATCATTATTTACTTCGCTAATAAAATAGAGCTTCACAACATTCACACTAATCTACAGTATTTAAGCTCTTATCATATCAATGGATCAGACTAAGCATATCAATCACTAAGCATGACTATCATGATCAGATCTAATATTCTCACATATCATAAGCATAAAGCAGAAGTATATATATCTAAACATATCAAAGTACTTAGAAAATAACATGTGAACACATCAAGACAACACAAAGCACATAACACAATGTTTACATGGTTCACCCCCACCCTGAGGCTACATTGTTGTGGTGGGAAATCCCCCTACAGACTAGCATTTAGGTTTATACTATGCATGTAGATAAGACCAAAAGAATCCTACTTTCTACCTTCATCCTAGGCCTAATCCCCATTTATTTTAAGCAAATACATGGTTAAACAAACATACCTTGTTCTAGATGTTCGATGTCGATCCTTCTTCATGCTTGATCACTTGTTGGTAGCTATCCTCTCAAGATTGTCCTGCGTACAAAACAAGAAACAAACTCTACATGCATTTGTTCTACAGATTAATGGGTTAGAGATTCAAACATATATTTGCTAAACTATGAAGAACTCATATAGTGGGATGGGAAAAGCATTTCTTTATTACTAACTTTAATGAATCAACCTACAATGTTGAGACTGGCCACTGCTCTACAAACCTGATCCTGGGCTCCTCTTCAAATGTCCTCCAACTTCTTTGCTTTGTATCTCTCTTTTCATAAGGATGGCTAAATGGTTAGGACAATGGGAATGTGCAATTGGGTAGAGTTTCTTTAATCTTATTCTCCTCTCCCAAATAGGACCCCTAACCCTTCTTTTATAGGTCACAAGAAGCTAGGTATTTGGACAAACCTTCAGTCATGCATGGCCAGAAGATTCAGTTAACTCACCCAAAGATGTGTGTTTCATCGGCAACTTTATTTTTTTTGTTCTTCTGAAGGTCCATGCAAGTTGTAATGGGCTAGCTAGCATGGACACTGTAGATCCACGTGGGCTATAGTGGGTTAGCTAGTGTGGACTTTTAAAAATGGAGTTTTTAGAAGAGTTGTTCAGTAGTGTTTTGGTAAAGAAGGAATCTGAGATGGCCTGATGCCAGGTAAGAATCTATGGTGCAAATTAGGGTTATAACAGATGCCCCCTAATGTGTGAGGTTAGAAGAGAATCTAATGGCCAAAATACATTACCAATATTTACTGTTGTGCCGAACAAGTGAGCCCAGGGACCAAGAACTGGGAGGCACTGTCTACAAAATAACAAATGTCTCAATGAGGCAGGCATACCCATGCTCGGGATAAAATAGAATCATGGCTACCAATCAAATACACTGTAGATCCATGTCATATAACTATATAAAGTGTAGCCACGAACAGTACACAATGGAGCTACATATTGAAATAAAAAAGATATACATGTAGAGTATCCATCTTCGTAGAAGCTGATAAGGCCTAATGGTTGGAGATGAGGTCTTTAGAGCTCGAGAAACAACTTCAAAATTTTCAAAACTTAGGTAGGAGTGTAATATGAGTGTACGAATTCACTACCCATAGGTCTTCGATGGCTCATCGGTCATGGACTAGAGAATCTTCATGATCAGACTAAAGGCTTCATTGATTTTGAACAAAGACTTGATTGGATGTTCAGGATGGTCAGGTATGAGGGCAAGAGACAAATTGCAGAGGGGCCTACTTAGGCTTCGTAGAAACTTCCCTTGGACAACAACACGACAAATGATGAGACTTAGGCAGCATGGCATTAATCATAAGTTTACGAAGCAGGAGGCAATGCAAACTCTCCATATGTTTGGAAGAATAACCAAACAGAGGAGGACACAACTCTATGTAGCGAGAATAGCTTCCTAAGGTTGTATTACATCCCATAGTTTGACGTACAAATGGACAGATGTGCTTTATCCAAGGGCGACTCATTATGCTGCCAATAAAGATAATGCTTTTCCCTTCCTCTTTTTGGGGTATATTTGATTTTTTTTGTCTTTAATAATTTTGGAAAAAAGAACAAAGGAATGTTACGTTACAATGAAGGAATGAGTGTTATAAACATACAAGTTTAAGGTGCAAGGACAAGACTAATGTTCATAATAATGATACTCGAGAAAAATCCTCTAGGGGCCAAGGGTGTTAAGACGCAGAAGCAAAGTTCTACAAGGCTGGCGTATAAGGTATGCAAACACGGTTAACAAAACACACAATGGTAATGTCCTTCGATGTAATTTTAACGATCCTAGAGAAGGTAAGCTCAGTGGTTTTTCATATTTAGAGAGTTTGAAAAAACATAAAAGGAGACTCCATTGGGGTACCTTTTTTGAAGATAGTCTAGTCAATTTGAAAAAGGGGTAAACTAGCACCGACAAGACGTCTATTCAAAACCATTTTAACGAGTGTGAGAAAGACAAGATCAATCGGGACTCCATCAGGAATGTTCTTCTGGACCATTTTAACGAGTGTGAAAGAATAAGGTCACTCAACAATATTTTCAATTTTAGGGAGTCTGAAAAGAGATTAACTATGGACTCCGTGGGGGTTCCTTTTTCATAAATTTAGTCCCTCAAGCCTAAAAAAGGGGTAAAATTATACCTGAGGGTACTCTTCTAGAGAACTAAAGTTCCATAGAGTATACCTTTGTTTGTACAGTTGACTTTCTGGACCGAAAAAGGGGTAAACTACTGTCGAACAGACGTGACTTCAAATTTCAGTTTAACGAGCGTGAAAGGCCACAAGATCGCTCAAAAATCTTTTCATGTTTAGAGGGTCTGAAAAGGGCTTAAAAGAATACCCGTAGAGGTTACTTTTCTCAGTTAATCCGGATGATATCGAAAAGCATAAATGCAGTCTCGTTGAATGTTTCTTTAGGATCTCAAATCGAGATTGAAAAACAACAAAGTTAGCTCATGATCGACACTTTATGGGTCGATGCCAGGTATCTCCTCAGGGGAACAGTATGCTCCGACGAAAACATTATCTACGATGCCAGGGGTTCTGGAGATATTTATCAGTGTGGTTTCAATGATGGTTTCCATATTACCCTCAGCATAGACCTCATGGGTAGCTAAGGGATTAATAGGACAAGACCTATCTCCAGTCATAGTCAAGGTGAATTCTCCAGCCTCGATTCTACTTAAATCTAGGAGGAAGTATGATCTATGATGCAGATCATCCTAGAGTTTGTCCAGACTAGTCATTGCCTCAATTACTACTTTGTCAGAAGGAAAGACTATGTCTAACAAATCGGTGTCAATGAGAGAATCCTGATCCCAAATTGGCTCTAGAATTGGATCAAACTCTTGTACAGGAGTTGGATCAATGTTGGCTGAAATTTTCTAGACTAAATAGTACGCTACTTCAACTGCGGACAAGGGAATGGACATGCCCAGGTGCCCGGTCCCATCCATCATGACCGATGGGAAAGGAAGTATCCATGGATCCTCGAATTAAGTCGTGTGAAACGACGAAACTTGAAAAATCTCAACCTTATGGTGATTGGATATAAACTTGATATCGCCTTGAATGGGCGGGTAATCAAAGGTACCCATAAAATATGGGCACAAACCCACCCCTACATTGACTACACCTGGTTGAGGATTATCAATCATCAGGACCGTGGATGGCCCCAATGAAGGGTCAGGTCTAGAGAAAGACAATTGATCGATGGTCACTATCTGGCCCTCGTGTGGGAACAACAAGACCCAAAAAATTGTAGGAACCACAGCTTGCATGGCATAAGTCCAACTCCTTCCTAACAAGAGGTTATATTCAAGGGGCACATCGACTACCTCTACATCGACACACATGGTCTTCCCTCCTAACTGCATGGAGAAAGAGGGAATGATTCCATGTGGTCGAAACAAACAACTATCGAAAACAGTGAGGAGAGTAGGTAACGGAGACAAAACGGGTTGGCCAACGACCTTCCAACATGCCAATGACATAACACATGTCGAGGCTCCCTCATCAACCACCGTGTGGAAGACATTCCGAGTAAAATTTTTCATGGGATAAGCTACTACTATTTGAAACACTACGTGGTAAGGCAGACGCGGTTTTAGGTTGGTTGTATCAAGCATGATTGTACCCAAATTACAAGTCTCGGTAGATCCTAAAGCGGTTAACAAGGCTTTCCTCTAGGAAGGGCAGCTTTGGAGGACCTCCAAAGAAGACATGGCACAAGGGGTTTGTGATAAATCTTCCACCACAGAATACTTCAAGGTGGCCCTTGCGTTAGGGTTGTGAGAATCTTTTTTGAACACACCTTTGGGGATGTGTGTCATTGTTTCACCCAACATCTTCTCAATCTGTAAAGGAAGATATGGGAGTTCGGCTTCTTTTCCCTTCTCAGAAGTTCTTGGTTTACTATAGTCATGCACTCTAGTCGATATAAAAGCATCACCCTTCAACATATATACATTCGTAGATGTGGGGTTGTTCGAAGACGGAGAGGGTCCTTGGCTGTCCCCTTCCATTCTTGCAGAGGCTTGGTTGCAGAGGATTGGGTTAGATTTTTCCCATGTTTAACTGGATTGGTTAACACAACAAGTTGTTGCCATGTCACAAACTTTTGGGCTTCTGCAAGCCGAGGACATAGATGGGTTGGGTGGTCTTCCATGCATAAGTTACATGGATACCTCGCCTTTTGTTTCTCAATCTTGTCCCCGCCAGCATTATCAATAGGTTTTTTATCCCCCTTACCCTTCTTTCGTTGTTTTTTCTTTCCTTTAGGCTATTGGGTGGCCTTTGGATTAGTCGATTGCACTGTGTGTACATCCAATGTTTTGGTAGGGGGAGTAGCCAAAGAAGTAATTTGGTTGGTTGTTGTGTGTTGTATAGACAACTACTGCAACTGCTTCGTCAATTGCTCAGTGGGATTTGTCTGTGTTGAACCAACAATATTGTCGGCATGTTATCTAGCTCTTTGTTTGGTGTTATCAATTATTGAGCATGGCGCATCTAGCAAGATCTCATATAACAAACCAGACTGAGAATAGAATAGCTCAAGTTGTTGAGCTCTCATGATGGCATTTTCTTCATAAAATACTCTCGATGTCACAACGTCTTTGGACAATTGTGTGACCAAAGAATTAAGGAACCACTCGAGTAGGAATGTTGGTGGGACTAGTACCTTAAGTAAACTCTTTCGACATCTCCATTCTTGGATGTGATTAGAGATATGGTTTGCTTTTGTTTGTGAGAAATTGGCTAGCAATTCGGTGCCTGCATCATATCTCACAAGTAACTAGAAATGGTTTAGGAAAGCCATTGCCATCTCGTCGAAGGAAGAGTATCTTGAGCAATCGAGCTCAATGTACCATTTCATGGCACTCCCAATGAGAGTACGTTGAAACAATCGCAACTGTATGGAGTCATCTTTCAACAAGTTAGATGAGCACCAAATATGGAAGGTAGTCACATGATCTCCTGGATCTTCGTTAGGCTTGGCTTCGAACTTTAGGATGTCCGAAGGAAACTTCATTGGAATACAAGGCCAACGTGGATCATGACAGATAGGGTCATTCAACAACCTTGTCAAGTCTGGAAAATGCAAAGTTGCCAGGAAGGGTAGTTTGGGTTGCTGGTGATAACTTGGGAAAAAGGGGCCTCGATTTTGACTGGCACCAAGTTGCCAGGAAAATTTTGGCTGCTGGCCTGGGTTCTGGTAAAAACCATGGCCATGGAAAGCGTATGGATTTTGCGTGTGAGGAGACATCATCGGTTGATTTCCAAAATAGGACATAGATGGTTGGGCATGCATTACATTTGAAGGACTTTGGGAAGGATTGCCCCATGTTGGTCCCATGGGGATAAGCATAGTGCTTTGTTCGAGGTTCCAATGATTGTGAAAAGAATAACCCCAGATCGACATTCCTGATGAGGGAACGGATCCCTACCAAGAATTCCAAGGCCCTGATGCAGAAGAAGTTCCTGGGTGTGCCCCCTGTGCAGGAATAGTACCCTTCTTACGAATAGGTTGTCCAAAACCAGGGTTTCCCCCAGTTAGGAAAGTAGCTGACGAGAAATCGTTGTTACCAAATTCACCGAATAAAGAAAATAGTGTTGAACCTACTGGCATACTATGCAAAGGTGGTCCTTGACTCCCCACTCCAAGTAAACTATGGTGTGCAGGTGGCCCAATGGATTGTTGATGCATGCCATTGAGTGAAGGGGACAAAGGAGGTATATGACCTCCCCCGTAAGGGAAAGAGTTAAAAGGAGAAGAAGTGCCCCCCATGTGTCCTTCCAGAGGAGTGTTAGAGCTCCCTGTCCCCAGACCTGAAGTCTGTGAAGTGGAGTAGGAAAGTATAGGACTTGTACCTGAACTAGGCATCCCATATGAGAATAGAGGGCCTGTCACACTTGGTATGAAAGGGGTTGTGGCCACTGCCAAAGATGGGATCGGACCACTGTGCGATGTAAAGGCAGTTGAGACCATGGTGGCTTGGATGGGTGATAGTGGTTTAGGAGGTGAAAACTCTCCTGTGGTGACAACCATAGTGGGAGTTGACGAATTCCCAAAATGCGTAACATCATTTGTTTCCATTGCTACGTGCGACACTGTCTGGCACTCATAAGGATGAATCGGTACGATGGTGGGTGATGAAAGATCAGTGGTGGAGGTTTCAACCAAACCAAAATCTTTCACTCCAAGGTCTAAAATGGTCAATTCCTCTAGATGTTGGTTGGGCACAATTTCTTGTGACCCGGTCGCTTCAAAAGACCCTTGTTGGTCAAGTTTTCACCTTAGTGGTGGCAGGGGTGGCTCCAATGTAACCGGTGGTAGGCCAAGAAGCCTTTGTGACCAGTGGAGCTCATGATCCTCCACTATGTGAGAAGATCAAAGACACTCTAGGGAATTCTATTCATTCAAAAATAACACACACTGAAAAAGTCTCTATAAGATAAGACAGGTAAACACTAATTAATTGGAAGAACAGTTACAACAATCAATACTAGAGAAACTTACCGATGCAATTGAAACTCGAATATGGAAGCACCCTCCAGGTATACTCTGCAAAGCATGGCTTGATGTATGTCCTAGGTACCGCGGTATACCCCCGCAGTCACTTGTGTATGTCCCTAGAAAATATAGGCAACTAGATTGCCAATGCGCGAACAGTCACCAGGTGGGTACAGTCGAAAGTCAGGTAGACCACAATGAGCAAGGTATCGATCCCGAAACCTGTCAAGAGTATCGAAAGAAAATGGTATAGAATAAAAATGAAGACCTCGAATGGATTTGAGACCCATGAATCCCCATGGCAAATGCAATCGACAAAATCCCAAAACAAGCCCTCTATATGTGTTCTTCACTACGATTGGTCCAGCTTTGGAGGGTTATCTCCACTACCTTTCTGCATGCGACCTCATGTTTAGTCCCTGTGTTAGAGGGGGATCCCAGATAAATTTCATGATATTGGACTTGGACACTCCCTAAATCAGACTCCAATGTTTGATTTTAATGGCCTTGAAGAGTTTCCTCTCCAACCTGATCCAAGGCCCTAATCCTGAACTAGTTGGTTAACCCTACAAACATAAAAGTCTAATAATTTTTAGATTTAGCGTTAATTTTATGGCTTGTCTTATGTCAAAGGGTATGAAAGTGAAACTAGTGATGTTTTAAAGATGAAAGTAAAAATGAACAGAAAGTTGGAAACAAAAACCTTCACTGAACGCAAATTTTCAACAACTTTTCAAAAAAAATAAAAATTAAAGAATTTTCTAAGATCTTTTAAACAACAATCTTAAAGTAGGATTTCACTCAACTATGAGCTACTTACGATCTAAGTAAACTATCAATAATTTAAGAAAGAAAATACTTTTCCCTGGTTACTAGTGCAAAACAACGCTTTTCAACCAAACAAAGAAATGAAAGAGATTTTTTTATTTATTTGAATGCTCACAAAGAAAAAAGGAAAAATATCAACAAGTCAAAAACCAAGAAACATTTTTGGCCTAATCGCAGATCACAAAGAATCACTTCAAGAAATCACACACTAGAATCTTAAAAATGACTCTCACACTTGTCTAAAAACCCTAAAGAAAATTTTGAATAAAAACTTTTAAATGAAAAAAGAAAGTTATGGCTAAGATCAAACCTAAGCTACTGACTGCTAGGACAAAGATTCAAAAACTTGAAAGGTATAACTCTTGTCAAGGAAAAGGATGACTGCCTCACCCTCAACAAAAACTATCCTACACAAGCACACTACTGACAATTCAAAAGCAAGTGTGTGCATGCGAGTTGTGTACAGCCAAAGGGTGTGTACACGCATGCTGGCCTTATACAGGCCATGTGTATATATAAAACTCTGAAACAAATAAAAATAGACAATCCAAACCAGGAAGAGACCATTGATATTGAGAACCAGGATCTCTTGAAGGCTTAGACACTCTCTTTAACAGAAAAAAGAAAACAATGTAAGGAAAAAATTCATAAAACAAACCAATCTAAGATGAACCCTAAGCTATAGACTGCAAAAAACCCCTGAGAATGATTGATTCTGACAGGGAAGAGGATGACTGCCTCAAAAGATTTCTGGAATCATACATG
>ML816669.1:2755-20157 GCA_009831015.1 Picea engelmannii | reverse complement strand
TCTGTAGATCTGAAATCCCCCACTGAATGGTGCACCCCACTGGATGACTGAAACCCTAGATAATTTGGCCCTGCTGCCAAAAGTGTCCAATCACCCTAATAAATATGCCAACTGATAGATCGGGTGATGGTAAGAACAACCCATGTGACTGAATCTCCAAGATCTCTCTCAATCTCTGTAGATCTGAAATCCCCCACTGAATGGTGCACCCCACTAGATGACTGAAACCCTAGATAATTTGGCCCTGCTGAAGGAGGCCTCCAAATGCTCTGAAACTCTCCAGAAATATAGATCGGGACAATACAAGTCACTAGGTAAAGTCTCAGGGTCATATCTGAAGTGTAACCCCTCCAAACGGACTAGATATGGATCTCAAAAATGCCCTCCTTCTCTTCAATTCGCCCCACTTCTCAAGAAATAATCTGAGCCATAAAACTTTCTCAGAAAGCACTAGATCTGATGTCCAAGGACCTACAATGAAAACCCAAGTGATAGAATCCTCAGCGGCCCTGCCAATCTCCTACAACGAATCTCTGTCCAAAGATAATGTGCCCTTCTTGCTGGAATCCCTCAACTGGTGCACCCTCTCTCTATCTGCACATGAAACTAATGTAGAATCCTCCTGCAACTAAGTAGATATAGAACTAGAATGGTGTGGAAGAGTATTACATCTCTGATACCAAGCTTGGGACAAGGTAGGTGGAATCTTTCACCACCGAATCGTCCTCTAGGGTTTGTTATGTCAAAACCCTCAAAACCCCCAATATTGGGCTCACTAGCTAGAAGCTAGAAATCAAAATAAGATCATATCTGAATGAATGAGAAGAGGCCCTTGCCTTTACTTTATACTTTTTGGCTCACCTTGTCTCTCCAAAGTGACTTTCATTTTATTAATATTTAATTAATTAATTAAATCACTTTAATTAATTAATTAACCTTTTTACCTTTGAAAAGATCCTTATCTCTCCTTGTGGCTTCCCTGGCCACTGAAAGTCACTTATAGCCATCCCATCCTGTATTGTTTCTCCTCCTAATTCCAATGAGCTATTACACTGAGAGGTTTCTCCAAGTAATGTGCCCAAAATGACCTCTTAAGTGAATTCCATTGACTTATAGCTCAAAATAGTCAAAATCATGGAAATCGTCGGAATGCAACGAAACCAAAGCCAAACTGTGTGGAATGGCTCATAATGATGGAATATGATCATTAATGCAATATGGACCCTACAATGCCTCTCAAATACCCCTGTAATCACTCTAGCACCCATCTAGCTACTCTGGTCATCATAAATCTCTACTCTGTGATGATGTCCCAAAGTGGGGACATTACAGTCCTCCTTGCTAGAAAATTTCTTATCCTCAAGCAATACCCAAATCCCCTGAAGTAAAATACCAAGATCCCATATCCACCTGTGGGATACATAGTAGAACCCATCCAATGATGAACAATAGCACACTCCACTCCCTGGATCCCATATCAAGAAGTGAACTGCAATACTCTGTGAAGAACAGTCCTGGAAGATATCAACCCTGTGAACCTCCTGCACCTGACCCATGGCCTCATCTTAGAATGATTCCATCCTCCAAATATCTACCAAGATCCACACGGTCTCCATCAACTACACATGATGATGCCAGAATGAGCTACTGTAATATCTCTGTGAGGTGCCCTCAAGCGTTGTGCTAAATGGAAAGTTAGAATAACTTTCTCCTTCAATGGTCCACTCTCCTCTGTCGGTCAATGAACTGCTCTATCCTGCAATCCCTAGGTCCCATGCTAACCTCTGTCGACGATCCTCCTACTGACACTACACTACTCTGTCCACTACTTTCTATCCCCTGCATACCTCCTGAATCCTCCTCTCCTGGATCCTCAATCTGAAACACCTGTGACCACCGGACCTGTTGTCCAAAAACTGTATTTGTAAAGGTATCTCTATAGAAGAAGTACCTGTCCAAACATCTCCATGCCCTATCATGATGATCAAGTGGAAGGAAAGGTCTCGCCCCATAGGACAAGTACCTACAGACCCACTCCAACCCAACCCAAGGTGGAGTGTGTGACTCTCTGGTGCAACCTGGATCATCATGTAGTTAGATATCTTGCTAGCCAAATGAACCCCCAGATCCCATGGTAAAGTTGGAAGTTTATCACTTCCAACGTCCTCTAACTGCTCCTGTGTGAGACTGATCACTGTCAGGAGCCCTCTGTACTGATCTACTATCCTTCTCATGCTGTTGTCAATGATAAATGTGTCGAAAAAGGATAACAGACATATTTGTAGCTTACTGTAGGACTAGAAGGTGTCACATGCTTTTCTCAATCCCAAGGATTTGACTAGAAGCTCATCCATCGGTATCCATGATCGATGTTCTCCTATGGTCATCACCGAATCTCCACCATCTAGTACAACTAGAAGTAACTTCTCCAACTGCTTCTCAACCAACCTCCATCTCTCATTTCCCATGCAACTACTGAAATGGTGAAAGTGATCTCTCATAACTAGGTGTTTCTGCAAAGGAGTGACACCTGCATGCTCCCCTAGGTGTGTCTCCTCCCTGCAAGGCACTATACCCCTCTGAATCCCACCGTACATCTCGGCATGTCTCTGTGAGCTATCACTCATCACTATATGCTCCGGCATACCCATGTCGCCCCCCATAGACTCATGCTATCTCATAGATCCTGGGCATATTGCTGGATCAACCTATACATGGAGACCAACCGCTCTCGAAAGACAAATGGAAGTGTCATACATCATCTGATTCTCCCCTACTAGATCATCAACGTCTCCTAGCAATGTGACTGAATGATAAATCTGAGTGTCCACTAGGATAGATGAAGTGAATCTCTGACGAATCTCCTCAAGAGGCTCATCTAATCTAGACTCTGATTCTTGAGGGGCTATCTGTGTGCCTCCCAAGAGTCCTCGAGTGCTCTCCAACTCCTAAGTGAGTCAGACCATCTCCAACACCTTCTCCCTCAAGGCTCGGTAATACATCTCACTCATCTCCAGTAGGTAGTCCCTGTCTGTCAACAACTGCAAGAAGTCTGACCTCATCACAAACATTCTCTCTAAGAGAGTGTGAAAGTCACCTATGGAAAATGCCTCATCTAGGCTATTATGTGCCACTGATACTCTCCAACCATAATTTTCCATCACTGCATGCATGTCATCAGTATGTCTAGTGGTTTCCCTAATCATAGCCTCACTAACTCCCAACTGTGTTGCTAAGTGGTGTGACTCCTGATCATAATCATGCTGGGGTACCCCCTCATGCCTCTCACTGCTAGTGCCATCACTAACAAAACTCTTTGCAAAAGATAAAGTGATGAAATTCCTACTGTCTACTGTGCCACTAGGTACTCCTGTATGCCACTCCATCCCATCACTAGATGCCATCTCCCCCTGACTCACATTGTATCCTATATGAGAAGTTGTATCCTCCTATGCACTCAACCTGCTACTATCATCTGCACCTGGATCCCATATAGTTGTATCCAGACACATGTTATTGTCATCCTGACTGCCAAAGAGTGCATCCTCATTCATGCAATCTGATCCTGGAAGTAATTTCTCCATCCACCTGTCAACCTCTGCCATCTACTCAACCACTGGAGTCTCCAATAGTTGTGACTCCATCTCCTCTGAATGACCTGTATGTGTGGGGTCAACTGCATGTACATCCTGTACCTCCTCCTGGATATGTGGGTCTACCTGTCCATGGTGTGCATCCCTCACACTAGGCTCATCCATCATACCTAACATGCCAATGATCTCCTCATTTGACGTGGCTATCATGGGTTTCTGAATAGGTGTCAGATGTGTCATGGATCCCATAGGAAGCTCATCATCTCTAGGTGCTAACACGTGTGACTCCTCACTAGTGTCACCACTCTGTTGAGGCGTAAGGTCATCAATGGTATGTGATGTGTCTGTTGATACATTGGGGCTATCGTCATGTCCATCGAGCTGCCTATCCACTACACAAGGGTCATCCTCCTCCTCATGCGTGCAAGCATCACTAGCCTCTGTGCAAGAGTCATCATCATTATCCTCTGAGGTAGAGTCACTATCACTAGCCTCTGTGCAAGAGTCACTGTCATCATCCAACTACTCTGAATCCACATCTATTGCTCCATCCTCACACACCTCACCCTCACTGTCATGACATGCCTCAATAATGCGCTCCTGATCTTTACCCCCGCACCTATTATCTAGTTCTCACGGCCCCTTGCAACTGTGGCAAGGTTGCATGCTCCTACTAGGCATGGGGTTTCTCTGTTCTTCCCACCATATAGCTGCTTCTTTTTTCTTTTCACCTGCTATGATCATCCCCTATAAAATATCCCATTTTCTCCAATGGGGATTTCTAGAGGCTGCATATTGTAGGAAGGTTATTATAGCCTTAGTTTCCTTGCTAAGGCCATCACACATGATCTCCAACCATGGTATCTCAAAGGCTATCTTATCCGCTTCTTTCCAACTATCCATTTATACCTATAGAAGACCCCCTTGGTTTGCAGGATTTAAGCTCTGATACCACTGTAATGATCCCAAGCCATTATGCAAGGATCATCACTGTTTTGGTGTCTTTTTAAAACTTTTTCTGTGTGAGGTATTTCGTCAAACACTTCACTGATCTACATTTTAGATGTGTTTATATGTTTGTATGCAACAAATAACAGAAAGAGATAACCATGGAACATACCTCAACCATATGCAATAAGATAGACAAGACAAAACATCTCAATTCTTCTTTATTCATAAAATAGAGAAACCTGCTACAATGAAGATGTCGATCTGGAATGCTCAACAGATGGCCAAGAAGATAGATAATAGATAAGAGCTGCTACAAAATGCTCCCAATAATACAAAATATGCCTCTAAAGGCTGAATGAGAAATGAAGATCAATACAAGCAGATCTGAATACCCAACTCTCCAACTGAAGAATGCCACGCTCCAATAGAAGGTTGAAACCCTCAATAACTTGGCCCTGCTACCAAAAGTGTCCAATCACCCTAATAAATATGCCAACTGATAGATCGGGTGATGGTAATAACAACCTAGGTGATCGAATATCCAAGATCCCTCTCAATCTCTGTAGATATGAAATCCCCCACTAAATGGTGCACCCCACTGGATGACTGAAACCCTAGATAATTTGTCCCTGCTTCCAAAAGTGTCCAATCACCCTAATAAATATGCCAACTGATAGATCGGGTGATGGTAAGAACAACCCAGGTGACCAAATCTCCAAGATCTCTCTCAATCTCTGTAGATTTGAAATCCACCACTGAATGGTGCGTCGCACTGGATGACTGAAACCCTAGATAATTTGGCCCTACTGAAGGAGGCCTCCAAATGCTTTGAAACTCTCTAGAAATATAGATCAAGACAATAAAATTCACTAGGTAAAGTCTCAGGGTCATATCTGAAGTGTAACCCCTCCAAACGGACTAGATCTGGATCTCAAAAATGCCCTCCTTCTCTTCAATTCGCCCCACTTCTCAAAAAATAATCCAAGCCATAAAACTATCTTAGAAAGCACTAGATATGATTTCCAAGGCCCTACAATGAAAACCCAAGTGATAGAATCCTCAACAGCCCTGCCAATCTCCTACAACGAATCTCTCTCCAAAGATGGTGCGCCCTTCTTGCTGGAATCCCTCAACTGGTGCACCCTCTCTCTATCTGCACATGAAACTGATGTAGAATCCTCCTGCAACTGAGTAGATCTAAAACTAGAATGGTGTGGGAGAGTATTTCATCTCCGAGACCAAGCTTGGGACAAGATAGGTGGAATATTTCACCACCGAATCGTCCTCTAGGGTTTGTTATGTCAAAACCCTCAAAACCCCCAATATTGGGCTCACTAGCTAGAAGCCAGAAATCAAAATAAGATCATATGTGAATGAATGAGAAGAGGCCCTTTCCTTTCCTTTATACTTTTTGGCCCACCTTGTCCCTCCAAAGTGACTTTCATTTTATTAATATTTAATTAATTAATTAACCTTTTTACCTTTGAAAAGCTCCTTATCTCTCCTTGTGGCTTCCCTGGCCACTGAAAGTCACTTCTAGCCATCCCATCCTGTAGTGTTTCTCCTCCCGATTCCAATGAGATATTACACTGAGAGGTTCCTCCAAGTAATGTGCCCAAAATGACCTCTTAAGTGAATTCCATTGACTTATAGCTCAAAATAGTCAAAATCATGGAAATCGTCGGAATGCAATGAAACCAAATCCAAACTGTGCGGAATGGCTCATAATGATGGAATATGATCATTAATGCAAGATGGACCCCAAAATTCCTCTCAAATACCCCTTTACTCGCTCTAGCACCCATCTGGCTACTCTGGTCATCATAAATCTCTGCTCTATGATGATGTCCCAAAGTGGGGACATTACAAACCCCTAACCCTTCTTTTATAGCCTAGAAGAAGCTAGGTATTTGGATGAACCCTCATCCATGCATGGCCGAAAGATTCAGTTAACTCACCCAAAGTTCTGTGTTCTGTCAGCAACTTTCCTTTTTTCGTGCTTCTAAAGGTCCACGCGGGCTGTAGTGGGCCAGCTAGCATGGACACTGTAGATCCATGTGGGCTATAGTGGGTCAACTAGCGTGGAATTTTAAAAATGGAGTTTTTAGAAGAGTTGTTCAGTAGTGTTTTGGGAAAGAAGGAGTCTAAGATAGCCTAATGTCAGGTAATCATGTATAGTGAAAATTAGGGTTATAACATACATCCACCAACTCTTATTCTTTATTGTCTTCAGTCAATCAATTTCAAGCCCAAAGCCTTCAAAACCCTTACTCCGCACAGGGAAGAAGATCTCCACATTTCACTAGATTCTTCTTCTGAGTCACTCTGGTCTGATAAATTATTCCTCAAACACCTCGATCTTGGCTCGAGCTTCTTCGAATTGCTGATTTTCCATGGCCTCTTGTTCGGTGAACTCCTGGATTACTATGTCGTTCACTGGTCCTTCTAGGTGTTGTTCTGTTGTGGTGACAACCTTTTCTAACTCTGATCCTCAACTCTCTACCTCTCTAAACAACTGACATGCCTTGTCTTGCATAGGTTGAAACCATTAAGTGACTTCCATCACTTTTCTTTGAAGCATATGGATCTGCTTCTAAGTTGTGCATTGTTCATGTGACCTCCTCATTCTTTCTACAGTTGATAGGGCCTTCATCTGCACCTATAGTGTATCTGTGTGTTGCTTCACTTCCTGAATTTGCAACTCCAGTGTCAGTAACTTTGGGTTCTTAGTGAGGTTTTCATATGTCTGGGTGTTGTAGTTACTCAGGTGCTTGCATTCCAATGCAAGAGATTTTAATCTATCAACTGCGCTGCGGGAAGTTGCTTCTCGTTGGTCCCTTATGTCCTTCGAGGTCTCAGGTACAATGTGTAATTCTAGATCTACGATGCACTGCTGGAGTTGTTGGATCACTTCTTCAAGTTGTGCCACATGTTGTGGAACTCTCTCTTTAGCATTTACTTCGACAACTATCACAGAACAATGCACAACAAAGCCCTAACTACCAGCCCTTTCGGCAACACCTGTGAAGCAGATGAATTCTCACCCGAGTTAGAGGAAAGGGTGGTTGCAAGACTCAGGTGTCTGCAACCTTAGTTGGGACATAGATTTGTGATTATAACACTTAATACCTAGGTATATTTCCTAAAACTTGGTCACTAGGTACCTCGATCAAAGTATGACATTTAGGTTTTTGGCCTAAGAAATGGGTCACAGGATGGATCCCTTCCAAGAGGTGGGTGTCTCAAGGGGGGACTCACAGAAAAACCGGACCTCAACCTTCGACCCTTCACAGGTATCTCTCTACCTTATGGTGTTAGGAACACTTGACTTGGAGTATTTGAAGTTCCCTATTTGACAACTTCTACTGTTTTGAAGATGTGAGAACAAGATAACGGGGATTTATTTGGATGCCTATCCCCGAGATCCTACCTAGACTAAAAAAAATCTTTTGGTACCTCCTGTGGAGGAAAACTTAAAGAGTTTTTAGAAAAAAATTATATGTGTTTGTTTGAGAGATTGGGGGTATGAACCAACCTTGTTGAATTTAAGTGGGAGTGGATAGTTTTGTCAAAAAAAGGGTGGGGTGCTTCGGGATCCCTTTGGAGGAAACTTAATTCAACATCCACGATTCTATATGAAACTATGTGAGTGAGTAGTGACTTTGTGTGTGAACAAGTGAAAGTGTGCCAAATTTTTAATAAGTTAGGTGTCACCTTGATGCATGTGGACTTCGTGTGGTCCTTACAAGTATTGATTACCTAATTTACTAAATTCCATTGGTACAACCTTGCAAAATTTTAAAGTCCCTAGAGAACTAGCATGTGGACATATGGGTCCTTACCAATCCTTTAACTCCCTAGTGTGATTTAATATAAGAAATCTTTAAAAACTATCCGAGATTATGGACATGTGGGCATATATGGGCCCATTACAAAACCTTTAAACTTCTCTAGTGATGTAATCTAAGAAAGTAGATTCAAAACTATCCTATCTTTGTAGCATGTGGGCATCTATGGGCCCTTACAAATTTAAGATGTGTTTGAAAAATAAACTAAGAGGAGTTCTGAGGGGGCTGTTGTCCTTTCCTAAAGATTTTTTCTTTTAAGGGAGATGCAATTTCCCCTCAATCGTTTTTCTGATTCTCAAGATCACTCTATGGCATGAGAGAAGAGCATACTCAATAATTGACATTCAATTTCTAGTCCCAATGCAAGTGGGTATATATGTGATAGAGAATGATTCTAACTTAACTTTAATCAAATAAAGCCATCCATGTGGAAAAATGAAAGTAAAAAAAAGGATAAACATGTATTTTAACCCCCTTGAGTGCCTATGTTTTGACTAAACCTTCATGTGGAAAGGGAATCTAAGTGTGGTTCATATTACAATTTGCATACAATCAAGCTTAAGAAGGCTATCAGCCTTTAAAATATCACAAAAACCTTTACAATGTGTAAATTTCTGAACAGATGTGTGACTCGCATAGTAGATAGAGGCACATGTGGCGCCAATGTGCAAATAAAAAATGACTTGTTGGCACAGGTGCACAAACTGCATTGAGAAACAAAGTGATTTTGGCGCATGTGCTCAAAAGACATGATTGTGGGTTAAAAAACCCGTGAACTTTCTGTTACACGACCAGGAATAAAATTTCAAATGAAATTCTCTTAGCTCAGCTCAATTTAACATTTTATAGGCAGGCATGGGTTGGTTATGGTTCCTGCAAGTTAAATAAACCAAAAAGAAGTTCTCAAACAACCCAAATGGGGAGGAAATTGATACCTTTCCCCAGTTGAGTCGCCAATATGGTGTGTCCCTTTCGTTACCTAAGTGAGAAAAAGAAGGACACCTACAAGTCTAGTTGGGTTAGATAGACAGGACAAAAATGAATGCAAGAGTTAGAAACATCAAGCACAAGAAATAAACAAAGAACTAAGCTAATAACAATAAAAGAAACTAAACTAGAGTGCACAAGAGAAATAGAACCAAAAAATAAACAACATGCATGCCACCAATGAAATAGTTGTATTAGTGGGAAAACACCAAAGATAAAGGGAGACTTATGGATCCCCTCTTCCTCCAAGGGAGGGGTCTTGAACTCCCAATGATTGAGCTCTTCTTACAAATAACAAACTAGAAGGAAATGGTGAAGAAATCCAAAGCTCATTCACTCAAGAGGTGATGTGAATGGCTAAATGAGATGATGCTTGTATTCTCTAATGAGGAAAGAGGTTCCTCCAAGAGAATATAGGCATCATAACAATACAAATGAATTCTTGAAAATATAGTGCACCCATGGCCTCTTTTTATAAAAAAACTTTGAGGCATTATTCAACTAGTCTTTAAAGTGAACAAGGGACTCTTTAGTGCACCCTTAGGTCTTTGACCAGCGTCCCACTCAGATTCAGATCAGATTTTGGTGTCAAATCAACTTGGGAGATGAACCAGAAGTGGGTGGAAGGCCGACCAAAATCATAAATGCACCATTCTGAGGTATGTGCGGATTTTTAGGTCCATAGTCGTACATCTGGTGCATGTGCTCTTTTCTAACGTTTTTGACTGGCGCACATGTGCATGCTTCCTTTGTATTCTTAGCACATGCTGATTTTATAACTAGTTGTATAGTTTTATGCCCTTTTGAAATGCATGTTTTGGGCCATGGATGAACTAATGGGTGTTTGGAGATGTTGGATTCTTATATTAACCATTTGCAGATGAAATTCCACTGATAACACACCCCAAGGTGACATACTTGAACATTCCTAGGTCCAAGAACTCCTTCAGTTGCATTTCAACTCCTATAACACGGGGGTCAACATCCGATAAGGTTCTTTTGCTATCAGTTTATTTCTAGGATTTTGAGTTGATTATAAACAACAACTCATTTGTGGTGGAAATATGGGTAATTTTCTTGAAACACATCAGTATTACTCATGCCATAGGAAGGTCCTTCAAAGACCTTCATAAGAACCTTGTAGTTCAGTGCCAGGATTACATATATCTTGCATACCTGCGCATACTCCTCTGTAGCTATAGGGAAGAGATGAACCTCAGGGATACTCCCTATTTTCTTCCTACAATTACTCTTCCCCTTCCCTCATCCTTAGTTCAACTCAACCACTTTGCCTCACTGTTGAGCATCGTATCATGTAATTCCAACCAGTTCATACTTATCATCTCGTCATAATATCTTAAGATCATGACGTGGGTCAGAATTCGTTACACTATTTCCTAGGTTGAAGCGAAATTTCATACCCCTTCCTCCAAGCATCCAATTGGCACCCGAAACCACTTAGATGAATCTAAAATCATATAGTCTAATGCCTTTACCTAATCCCATCAACGTGATATTAGAAATAGAGCTCTTTGTAGCATCAGGATCTAAAAAATACCAAAATTTTGGTTGGTGATGGTACCTGACACCTCGAGCACAATGGACTAGTGCTCAGCCTAGCGGTTATTCACCATGGTCATGAATCTTATGGGCCTTTACCATATTCACAATGGTAGTGTGTCATGTTGACTTGGCCTCTCTAGCCATCTCAAATGGACAACTGCACTGGTAATGTGGCTCTCCACATGTCCAGCATCTAGTCTTCGATCTAGTACTCTTGGTCCTCGAAGTAGTAGTTGTTGGCCCACTAGCTTGAAACCATGGTCTGTTCCACTTAACAGACCCAACTGCTACTGTTGTTGAAGCAGTGGTCCCCTGTAGGGGGTTCTCTGCTGAGAAACCTGTCATTGTGGTGCCGTGAACAAGGGTTATATAGACATATCTTGATACCAATATTTCTTGTCTGGTTGGCATATGATGTTGTTGCACACTAGATGTCTTCAGTCTAGACGATCTTGCAAGAGTCTTTCCCTAACACCTTCGGTCAATTCCTCTTCAACTAAGAGGCCTATTGGACTTCATCGTGCAACTTCTGAAGCATTTAGACCCTTTCCTTTGCCCGAAGAAGGAATTAAGGTCACACATGAACTTGCTGACATCTAGATTCTCCGTGTTCAGATGTGGGGCATACCAGAGTGTCTTCATAAACCTATTCTCATAATCTGGCACTGTACAACCACCTTGTCATAAGGCATTGAACTCATCGAATTGGTGCTCAATTAATTCCTCTGACAATTAATTATGTTTGAACTGTTCATCAAATCGTTCCCATAACACATATCTAACGACCATGTTTAGCTTAGGTAGGAGTGTCTTCTACCTTAGAAGAGCGCTCCCCTTTAGCTGAAGACCGTCATGCGAACCTTCATGTTGGAGGTCATAACCACAAAGTGTGAAGCACATTGCCTTGTTTTGAAACCATGCCTCGATGGATGAGATATTTTTGGCACCCATGAATGTGAGAACTTGATCTTATAGAGTTCCATGTGAATCTTATCAGTACAGGTTGGGGCACGTTGTGGACCCTTAGGGGTACAGGAACCCTAGCCTTATATTAGTATAGACAGTTATTCAAGGCCTCTAACATTTCCTTAGAAGGACCTTGTCATACCCAACACATCCTCTGTGACAATTTTCTCATCCTCAAGACTTGGCGTGGGTGTTACTAGAGGCGTCACGCCTCCTCCCCTGGCACCACACCATGAACCTTCGCGACGTCCTCTAACCATGAATAACTCATGGACAAGTTGAAATTTTAATTAGTGCTAAGTTCTTAATCAAGGGTATAATTCAGTGGAAGGCATGACTATCCACAGTCGCAGGGTTGAACCCAGTCTGATACCATATGTAATGGCCCTCTGTTACGACAACCCATTTTTATTTTTTTTTACATTAGGAAATATACATTACAATTATTAATGACAACATAGGAACATCATCTGAAATATTAATGAACAATATTAACATATTAACAACCTGCATGACCTAAGATGGCACAACATTGAAGTGAGTAACGATACATATATCGATGCATTAACACAATAAACAACAACCCATAACCAATGCATTCTTTTAATAATGACACATCACATCATAAACCATAAATCGCTCAATTTTTCTCATAAGGAAAATCATCAGTTAACATAAAGATAATTCATCATAGTGTTGGGTCTAATCTAATCTTAACAATCCATCCTTCAGGTAATGATTAAGTAAAATTTGTATAAGGAAGTTCTATATAAAAATTAAGAATCATAAGTATAATTACAATCAACGATTCTAAGCTAAACTCGTGTCAAAGGTATCCATAAGAAGATCAATCATCACCCGTCACGTAAGGACATCATGTTACTTTACATATCCAACTAAGCATTAAAATGAGATCAACCATGCTTAAACAATACCATAATTTAACATGCTACCCTTCATCATGTACCCATTTTATAAAACTAAGAAAATCGACAAGGGAAATAAATAAAAAATTCACAGCTTACATATCCATTAAAGAAATTTCAAGGAAGACCTTAACTTATTCTTCCATAAATAAGAGTGCATTTACTTTCTCATTCGTTAAAGGAATTAAAAATGACCAATATGTTGTAATAATTAATAGATAATTAGAGGTTAAACTACATTCTGAGTTAAGAATCCAAAGGAAGAGTTCTGGAATTTATTCCAACCCCTGAACCTATGTAAAAAATGATTTAGTTTTCAAACCAAACTTTAATCCGGTCCTCAATCCAGAACTTCATCCAGTCCTCCATTCGGACCTTCATCTAATCCTCCATTTGTACCCTGTTACAAAGCAATTTCTGATAAAGAACAATTTCAAAATAAAAGAATACATGCAACAAGAAATCGTGTGAGTATGAGTTATAGCCAAAAAGGAAGAGGTTAAAGGTAAGGGAACATCAATACAAGTGTTCATGGCTAAAAAAAAGACCTCAAAGAGTGCCAACGAAGTGGATCTAATGAACATACCTGATATTCCTATAGAAATTAAAATGGTTTTAAAAAGTTCTAGCAAGCATAAAAGGGAAATCCTGAGGTGGAGTACATACATAAAGTTTCCCACAATTCCCCCAGTTGAACTGTTCTCAGCAACAAGAAAAAGGGATGATGTATGACCCACAATGAAATACCTAAATGAGTATGTGATTCTAGCACAGAGGGTTGACTGTCAACACACAAAGATAAAAAGAGGGAATGAAAACGCTAGGGAGGCACGAATACAGGGTGAAAATAAATCCACAGCAAGTTGTGAGCCAAGCTCGCACCACGAGTTGATTTCGGTTAAATGAACACTACATCTACTTAACAACAGAATGAAATATAAAAATCAATTTCTCATCAAAAGGGAGAAACGCTTCTATATTTCCCTTAAGACAACAATTAAATTCAAATCAGTATAGGACATGGAAAACATAACCGTAAACCAATTCAGAACTCAAAACTCGCAAGTATCAATAATCATTGGATTTTTTCGTAACCAAATTCTACGCAAGGTGATAAGGATAAAGACAGGAAACAAGAGTTGCATGAAACAATTTTTTCATTTAATCGATGCACCTCCTGATTCGACACTCCATCTAGTCCTGGATCCGACCCTTGATCCGACCCTCAATCCAGACCTGGAAATGGAAAATTCTAAAAAACAAAATACAATACAACCAACAGAATAAATTTTAAAAATGGTTAATTTTGAAGGAAGTGATGTGTTGATGGGTCTTAAATCCCTTGACTCAATAGAAAGAACCAAACCTACCACTGAGGCCCAATTAGACTCTGCAGTGTTTAATATGTAATGGTTCTCCAGATCTTGTGATCTGGCCAATTTATCAATGGGCTTTATGTTTCCTTGTGAAGGCTCTTCCTTCAGTTCATACAGTTGTTTTTTTGTACTTCTCTTGGGTGGGGCTGGTATGAGAGATGCAAACCATTATAAACCAACTTGACAAATAACAGGACAAAGTTTTAACTATTGGGAAGAATTCGAGCTTGGGATAACTCGTTGCTCAAACATGCAGACAGAGATTCTATGCCAAAGGGCCTAGTACTAATACATTAACCAAATGAGCACCCAATTACTGTCTGAGAAAACCAATTAACAGAAAAAAAAACACATATGTAATCAATATCACAGTAAGAAAAATAATTCATCTACCATAACATTCATCACATAACAACACAACTATTTTAAATTCATCATTAAAGCAAAGAACATCAAAACATTGCACCAGATAACTTGACAACAGAATTAATTGCTCTTACTCATTTACTGCATCATTCTTGGAACAAGATAGGAAGTAATTATTCTCCAACTCCAATAACATGCATCTGATGAAAATATTTTGTCTTTGGTCCAGAAGGACTTCTCAATTTATAGCAATCTCAAAATAGTTATCAACAACAACAACAAAAATGAGTTCTTACAACAACCATCAACCCTTGACTAATTGGTCGATGTCCTTATTTATAATATAAAATTAAACCGAAATTAACGACTAAGTATAATTTGAACCAAACAAAAATCGCCACATGGTGTGGTCATCCAATAGTTTCTTTACAATCCACCTAAAATGTTTCTTGAAAAGGGTGACTCCTCTCATATTTAGGCTAGCTAATAAATAGTTCTTCAAGAGTGCTGGCCCTCGGAAATCTGTGTTGTTCCATTGGAGCTACATATATCCCCCTGATGTCTTTGCGAACTCTTTGGCCCATAGAGGATATTTCTCAGTGCGCACTTTGAACACGTTGCTCAAGTTGGTAAACTCATTGGGGGTGTCGAACTTCGGGTAGACTGGATTCTCACATCGTACCCTTTGGTTGATATTTTGGTGCTTCTTGCGAGTTCTTCGACGACATCTCGGAGCAAGTTTTGTTTGAAAATTGGGGAATTTTTATGCAAATCGGGATTGAGGAAGTTTAGTGATTAAATAGTGTAATAGAAGCTATCGACAAACAAAAGGGATTGATACGTACCTGTGAAGTTTGCTAGTCTTGATCGTTTAATACTTACGTGATCCAGGTTATCCTTCAAATGTCCTGCGATTTACTTTGCCTCTACTACCATTCCTCTTTGGTTTAAATGAGTTATTTCATCATGTTGTAGAGTGTAAAATCAAGTACGACAGACATAAGTGTCAGGATCGTCATAGTAACCTTTCGACCTTTGGAGTCGGGAGAAGACATCAAAGTCAAGCGTGTGCATGTGTGCTCCCAGAAGGCTAGATACCATACTAAAGAAGTCCTTAAATGCCTCCAGGATTTGTATTACCAAGTGTGTCAAGCATCATTCAAATAATGGAAGCTAGGCAATTCTAAAGATATAAGGACAACCATACCGCACGTTCCTTGCAACTCCGATCGACAACGTTTTATGTGTTCTGGATCGCATCTGTTTGATCCGTTGTGGCACATTTACTCTTCACACATCATTTCATGGGACACGGGTTTTTTATTAGCACGCTTTGTTTCACTCCTTCATTCCTTTATAAATTTCTGGAGTCCTATGGGGAATTCTATGTATATGTCGGGCTTAGACTCCTATAATACTAGTCTGGCGAGTTCGTCTTGACGAAATCCTGCGTAATAGTATATTTTATCATCTGTAGACACTTGAATACCTACATTGTTTCATTATGGGGTCTCCTTCCAACATGATACAGGGTCTACGAGGCAGTCATAGTTCCAGGTACAAGCCCCAACGTGCCTGGGATTCTTTCTTTTCGGCTTCCTGTGTAGGAAGTATAGACATTCTTTTGGAAATGGTATCAGTGTCTCCAGTGAAGCTTGGGGTGGAAAGAGGTACATCTGAAAGATCCATGCTGGGAACCATGCCTTCTCAGGAGCCAAAACCATGGAGGAGAGGAAGGCCTAGAAAGGATACTAAAAAAAGGGAGGAAGACCACTCCCCGATTGAGTCAAGCGTATGTCTGTCTGTTGAGGGGTTTGCGATGCTTACCCACTAATCGTGGCCGGTTGGAACTGCCGGTAGAGGAAGAGGGAGATGAAAGGAAAGGGAAAAATCATTGGGTCTTCCCATTGAGATTCCTAATCAGCAATTAGAGCAGGCCCAACTCGCAATAGCTGAACACTATCAAAAAAATAGAGAGTTACGGAGCCAGTTAGCGGCGAAGAACTGAGAAGTATCAGTTTCCCAGGGTCATGAAGGTAGCATAGTTTGGGTTCAAAGGAAGCTTCGAGAGGCACAAGATACAAGTGTGCAACTGCACGAGGCACAGAGGATGACAATGAAAGAGGAATGAAAGACATTACAAGGTGCGAAGGATAGTATGAACGAGGATCAATGCACAAAAGATAAATAGCAGGCAGATCCTTGCCTTGTGTCCTCGGAAGGGCCGCTTGATAGTCTTTCTTATATTCCTTTTGTAAGGGTTTTGTGTTCTTACTGTGACTGGGCTAGTTAGTCGGGTCATTGTGGTCGTCTATTTCTATGTAAACCAAGACTGGCGGTATATTTTTTTTATTGTATGAAGACTTTGAAAGTGTTTTTTTAATGCATCATGCTCCTTTCGGATGTGAGTTAAACACCACTCCTTATTTAAATTTCTTCATGCTTATCATGGGATTTTATAATTGCTGTCATTTCATTTGTAAATTTTTTGATGTATTCTCTGTTAAAACTCTCGATATTAGTCAATGTTGATGTGGCGTTATTAATCGAGGTCATTAAAATATCTAAACATAGAGAGGGAACCCATGTAGTGGGTAGGAAATGTATTTGGGGAACTCATACATGTCAAAAGCACATAACAGGTTAAGTACAATGGCTATCGATAAAATTAATGCATGGTTTTCTTCGTGAGTTGACACGTCATAACTATTTTTTGATGTCGAAATCATATCAGGGATTGGCAATGTCAGTCATCATTCGTTTGGTGCCTACTATTACATTTTTCCATCGAGGTCGAATGGATTGATCTTCGGAAAGATTCTTCCT
>ML816668.1:95349-108389 GCA_009831015.1 Picea engelmannii | reverse complement strand
GCTTTTGAACATAAGTTGAAGAAAGAAGACGTCCTAGGCCTAATTGAGTTTACACCTAGGGTTTTGACTTTTAGGGTTTGAAAGGCCTTGTCTTTGCAACACTTTTCATCCCTAGATTTATGTTTTGAAGCTAGCCGTTTTTTCCAAGGATTTTTAAGGAAAGAGGGAGGAGCATGAGGCCTTGCTTAAGCAACACCGGAATGAGCCTCCTCCCCTTAGGGTTTTGACTTTGTGACCCTGCCATTGCAGCACCAGAAAGCCTAACTCTCTTGTCCTTGAATTTAGATTCTCCCGAGACCTAACACCTGCTCTTTGACTCCATTATACCCTAAGGCACTAGTATAATTGCCAACATTGACCTTTTTGTGCCAAAACAACACTCTCAAGCCTCTTAAATCTGAAACCCTACTAACCCTAACGTCTCACTAACCCTAATTTCATGATGACATCATGCCTGGTTTAAGCTCTTGGCTGGTATAGAACCTTGCGGCTAGGTCATCTAATGATAGACATTGATGTGTAGATAAATTTCATTGGCTTATTTTGCAAAACGCCCACCTCATCGTCTACCAAACTAACCTAGAAGAAAGCTGACGTCACCCTCTAGCAAGTATAGTGACGCAACAACCTTTGTATGTGAGCATTTAAATAATATTTAATGCATTGTGTTAATTCAAGGATTGATTTTATACATTGAATGCTATATTGTTTTCAGTGTTATTGAGAAGTAATATTATATGCCATAGTCATTTTTTGCAATCATTGACTTCATCAATAATTACTGCTATCTATGCTCATGTGTATCAAATGTTGATAGTCATTAATTTGTGAAGTACTGACCACTGTTGCACATTTTAGTTTTATTCTTGCCTTGTCTCGCAAACAGGTGCCTATTCTGTGGTTCATCTTCTCATTGACTATCGTCTTGGAAGTAATCTGTGAAGGGAAAACCTACTTTAACCTTTGAGCCTTAATCCCTTGACCCTTTTCCTTTCAACACCCCAGATTACCTAGGGACGTCTCCCTTGGGTTTAGCCACACTAAATAGAAAGAGCTCCCCATCGAGGTGACAGTGGGTGGGGAAGCTCTTGTTACGCCAGTTTGATCCTTACCTTCCAAGCTATTTGACCTAGACTAAAAACTGAGCGATAACAGGGCCCTCATATCCAAACTGTAGTACTCCTTGGTACTCCTCGCCAGTTGTTCCACAAAGTCTTCAACCTGTTCCTGTTGCCCTTGCTCATCTTTGAATGTGGGCATGTAAGGTCTAGGGTTAGCTCTGCTACCTGAGTGTCGGCCAAGTTGTTCATCTGTGAACGTAGGCATGTATCGCCTCTAATTGAACCTGCTACCCAACTGACCCTAGGCCGTGTCTCCTTCCATACTTCCTTCGGATCTGGGGGATTTCTCCGGATTATATCTGATCTCCTCATGGACTCCACCGGATCCACCATCCTCCTTATTCCCATACGTATCAGGATTCTTCCCTTGATGGGTCACTTGCATCAGAAGTTCATTTAGCTTGGATTGATTCTTGTTCATTATCTGCGAGTTCTCGCCAACCCTTTTCAAAGTTTCAGAGAGTTTGGCCTGTCCCCTTCTACTGGTTTCATGGTACTCGCCCAAGTGTTGGACCAATGTGCTTTCTGTGCGGTTGACAGATTGCTAGAACTTGTCAAACTCGGCTGCTATGAGAGCCAAGCCTAGAGGCTCATGGTCATCCCCTAACCCTTCCATTTCGGCCTCTGTTTCACTGCTCGGTTTCTTCCTTCGACCCATTAAAACACCACTATACCTCTGCATGCGTCGATCCTTCCACAGGTTTGGAGGATCGAAGCTCTGATACCACTGTAATGATCCCAAGCCAAATTTTTCGCTTGGAATCACTAACTACCACTGATTTATTGATGTGCAGGTGTTTATTGAGTTATTAAGTGCATTCATACAAGATTCATCCAACACATGAATATCACAATACATTCAAGATATAGAAGCACAAACAAAGATCTGACCTTTTATTATGAGAAATATGGGATCAATACAATAGATAGCCGATCTCGCACAGTCATCAGATGGTCGTACAAACAATAGATATGAGCTGCTACAAAATGCTCTGCCGATACAAAATAACCTCCAAAGGCTGAATGAGAGATCAATACAACAAATCTGAATGCCAAACCTTCCAGCTGAAGAATGCCACACTCCAAGAGAAGGCTGGAACCCTCCACAATTTGGCCCTGATGAAAGAAGTCTCCAAATGAGCTCAAACCCAAACAGATGATAGATCGGGGAAGTAGGATCTCCCTCCTGAAGTCTCAAGCCCAACGTCCAATGCCAACCTCTCCAATGTTGGATCTTCTAAGGGAGTTGCACCCTCCTGAATGGTTGAAAACCCTAGGCAACTCGCCCTTGAAGAAAGAGACCTCCAAATGATGTGAAACTCCCCAAGAATGTAGATCGGGCTATAAGAACCTTGTGGGAGAAGTTTCAGATCCAGATCTCAAGTAGATCTCTCTAGATCTGAGAAATACAAAATAATGGGACGTCCTCCTAACCTCCAAATCGTCCCAGACTGTAACTGAAGATTGAGTAATGATAACTCTTCGAAGAAGCCCTCAAGATGATGATGGAGCACCTGCAAGTAAAACCCAAGTGATAGAATGCCCAACGCTCCTCCTGATTGGCTAGATCGAACCCTTCTCAATGGTATGGTGCGCCCTTGCTGGAAACTCCAAAACAATATGGCCCTGCTATCTTCTGAAGCGCTAGAAGGAGATACGCTGAGAATAGAATGGTGTGGAGGAATCTTTCATCCCCGAGACCAAGCTGTGGAACAAGGTGAGTGGGTATTTCACCACTGAGTTTCTCACAAGGGTTTGTACAACAAAACCCCCAAACTGAATGCTCAAGAGCAATAGCAAACAATATACCAAATCCAAAATGAATAATGGGTGTGCCCCAGCCTCTTACTTATACTTTTTTCCTTTTAATTCTCTGTTGAGTTAGGTTAACTCCAAGAGTTAACCTCTATTCTTTTGTTGAGTTATCTTTTACTCCTTTTATCCCTTTTCTTTCTCAAGTCAACTTAAAAATATAACTTTAGCCTAGTTGACCTTCCCCCTCAGTGTGAGACTATGACCTAGTGGGGGTGCCCAGGCCACTGAGTCTCCTCATCGCCTCTCTAAGAGGTGGGGGACATTACAATTTTTCCCCAATTTTGAATTCTTGCAGGAGAAGTCCAACGTGGGGCTTGCTTTCATGGGTCCTGGGCAGGTCTGCATGGTTGTCGTCTAATATTTTGCATTTTTCATGGTGTTTTGATGTTGATTTGCATCTTACAGCGACTCGGATACTCTCTGGCTCGGGGACAACCATGCAGACCTACCCAGGACAAAATTGTCTTTCAATGTCTAATTGTGGACAAAATTTGCAAAAGCAATTCATTGAATTGTTGCAGTGGATGAATAAATCTAGATTGTCGACCTAAATTTGGAGTTTTTACCTCCAAAGAAGTGGATTCCAAGCTTTAAAGAAGATTGGATTCGTATTTATCATTTTTCTTTTTTGGAAACGGAAGGATATCTCTCGACTTCTAAATAAAGCATGGCCTGGGTAAATTTGGCATCATATTGTTTAGTCCAAAGATCCAAGTATGTAATTAAGAGTTATTGAGCCAAAGCTAAGTCATGAAATCCTTGAATTTTTTTTATGATTGAGTCAAATCGAAGACAAATATGTTGATAGCCAAAGTAAATTCAAAGTCAAGTCCAAATCTGAGTCAAAAGATCTTGGTTATGTAATGAATTCTTGTTAAAGTAATAGTCATAGTCAAAAGAAATTCAAGTGGAACAATAGCAAGACTTCAGGTTTGCATATCAAGTTTGACATCTTTATTATTGTCACTTAGGTGAGTATTGATAAGTACTTATTAGCTTATAATACGCCATGTACTTATTTGCAAATATGAACTAACACCTACTCTAGGAGACATTTCTTGTTCTTATTCTCAGAGAAGATCATCTTAGTATTGCTACCAAGAAACTATCCTTCATTTAAAAGATGTTGTATCGGAAACACTGTTGTTCTTATTGTCTCAAGCAGGTTATTTCATAAAGGCTATCATGAAGATGTCTTTCCAGGCTTGTAGCAATTGCCTTTATCCTTGTTCTTATTCTTGTTTCGATTTCCTATCATGAACATATTATCTTGGATCTTTCTTTTGCTTCGTGTCTTATTCCGGGCAGGTACCCTTGTGAAATATGTTGACAAATCTTTGACGAACAATCTTTGCGGAAGCTATCATAGAAGAAGTTTATAAAGATGACACAATGCTTGCAACAACTAGAATAGATAGAAACAAACTTAAAGACTCAGAGGGAGTCAGACTCGAAGGAAGTTAGTAATCAAAAGGAAACCAGAACAAACTTGTGACACTTTGCAGAAAGAAAATAGAGGTGTAGCAGACATAAGCATGGACTCTCTTAGATAGAGGGAATTGATTGTATAATTCCAGAAGCATGTAGTCTCAGAATAAAAACAAGGAAGTTCTAGATATTTCTCATTCATGCATGAAGTCGGGATTAGGAGGGAGCTTATCTCCAATGATATGATACATTGAAGAATCCATGAAGACTATGAAGTATCTTTCCATGTTCTTCATTGGAAGTAGAACCCACGATAAGTAGCACATGCTTAGCTTGACTCTAGAAGAAATCTTATTCGAAAGGAAGCCTTGAATATCCTTGGTTTTCCATCTTCATTTATGTTTCTATGACAAAAGGAAGAATCTGGAGCCTTCAGGAAGGAAGGGCATGGAATCTATAGAATATTCCATGGACTCCAACGTTGAAGAGGAACATGAGGAAGAACATGAAGATTCCAAGAAAGAAAGAAAAGACAGAACAACCAAATTGAACCAGTTATTATACCAAAAATCATAAGATTACCAGCATGATTTGAACCCACTAGAAATAGTCAAGCAGAAGGAATGGAAGGAATTTGTGATGAAGAACAATGTATATGAGAAATTGTGAAAAAGACTTGATAAATACAAGGCAAGATTTGAGGCTAGAGGGTTCTCCTAAAAGGAGGGAGAAGACAATGATGACAGTTTTTTTTTGTTCCAGTAAGCAGATATACCTCTACCGAAGCCATTATATATCTTGCAGTATCCATGGGTTGGAGTTTACATCAAATGTATGTAAAGACTATTCTTCTCAACAGAGTAATTGAAGAAGAAGCATATATAGAAAAACCTCAAAGTTTTGAGGTACACCAGAAAGAAACCCATGTATGCAGATGGAAGACGACCTTGTTTGGATTCAAGCAACTTGGTGCAGAGCCTCTCATGTACAGCAGAAGCGTGGTGAAAACTTCCTAGGACAGAGGAAGTGTATAGAAATGGTTCTTCAGAAGTCCAGGGTAATGGATTGCAAATCCATGGAAAACTCGCATGATGACAGATCTGAAGAAGTTGAGAGACTCTGATCCAGTAGACATGTCCCTGTATCGACAATTGAATGGCTCGTTGATGTATTTGGAGAATACTCAATCGGATATTTGTTTTGTTGTGAAAATAGTTCTAGGTGGAACCTAGCCATGAGAATTGAATAATTGCAAAGCATTCCTTGAAATGTATTCATGGGACGTTTGAGTTATGATATACAGTTGCATGGATTTATCAATTCAAATTGGGAAAGGAGTGTAGATAACAAAAGAAATTCTTCTTGGATAGGTTTCAGTTTGAGATTTGCCATGATATCATGGGCTAGCATGAAACAAAAGTATCTTTCACTCAGCACTGCAGAAGCAGAGTATATTGCAGCTTGTGATGCTTGTATGAAAGCATTGTGGCTCCGTAAGCTGGTTTCTTGACTATTTGATCAGGTGTTGGATTCAACCATGATATATTGTGATAATCAGAGTTGTGTGAAGCTCTCAGAGAACATGGTGTTCCATGACAGGTCGAAGCACATTGAGATCAAGTACTATTTTCTCTATGATAAAGTCCAAAGGGGAGAATTACTTCTCCAATATATCTCCATTGATGAGCAGATAGAAGATATTTTGGTAAAGCCTATGTCCAAGATGAAAATTTTGTGTACTTAAGGGACAAGTTGGGCCTCGTGGAGATGACTTCCCTATTGGAAAGGGAAGCAATTACTCCCTAGGTTGGGAGGGAGCACTGATATGTTATTAATATATGGACAGTCATTTTCCAGTTTGGAAAATGGTCCAGGTTGGGCAGTGACTTTCCAGTTTGGAAAGTGGTCCAAGATTTTTGATGGACAGTCATTTTCCAGTTCGAAAATGGTCTAGAACGAATAGTCATGGTCTGACAAATTTTTGATGTACCATAGACAGTGATTCCCCTTGTGGCCAATGTGGGGGAATGGTCTAGGACAATCATCCTCCTTGGCAGTGACTCTAAGAAGTGGTCAAGCAGAATGGTCTATCTCTCTGGGCAGTCACTCTTTCAAAGTTCATAGTTGTGAGCAGTTTCAAAGAATGGTCCGATGTAGGAGATTGGTGCAAGGCAATCATTTCCGTAGGAAGATCCGGACAGTCATTCCCTAGGGCAGATTCATTCTCTCCAGGTTGCACTGTGAATCGTGCCGGAAGAATGGCCCAGTTAGTGTTAGAGTTTAAGCTACTATTAGGTTTCTTTTCAATTTACTAGATAACCATAGCATAGATAGGATCACTGAGAGAAACACAATCACAAGAGACACATCATTTATCCTGGGAATCCCTCATGGGGGAGAAAACCCAGCAAAAACTTCCTTAATATAGATAGCCAATACAATGTCAAGAGAATAAACCAAACAATACAAAAATTCCTCTCCCAAGTATGTGCTTCTCTCTCTCTTCCTTCTTCTCCAACTGCAGCTCCAAACTTGCGCTCTGATGAACAAGTGAGTGAGTGAACAAATGAGGCACAAGCCTCTCTTATTTGTACAATCTGGCAGGTGTTGAACTGAGGTGTCTTTTCACTAGCAGAGCCGACTTCTAATTCTGGGTGGTTATAACCACTTTAATTAATTCTGAGGACCGACTTCTCATTATGCATATTACAATTAGGGTTTCACCAATTCGCAAAAGGGGATTTGGTCATTTACAATGCCCGACATGATCAATCCACAAAAGGGGATTGATCTAATGAATAATACATCAATAATAAAATAGAATACTCTTTGCAGTTACAATATTTCAACACTCCCCCTTAACAAGAAGGGTATTCTACAACAACATCAAGAGAGAGAGAGGGTAGCATCATCAACATCATCTTGGAACATTGACTGGCATATCTATAAATCATCGAAATTTTTTCTCATCATCATCGTTCATAGCATGAAGCTGGAGTAGCATCATCATCCTCATCAGCATGAGGCTAAAGTAGCATCATCATCATCTTTAGCGTGAGGCTAAAGTAATATCATCATCTTCTTTAGCAAGAGGCTAAAGTAAAATCAACATCTTCAACATGAAAGATGAAATAACATCATCATCATCATCATCATCTTCAGCGAGAAAGATGAAATAACATCATCATCATCATCATCTTTAGCAAGAAGCTGAAGTGGCATCATCATCATCTTCAACAAGAAGCTGAAGTGGCATCATCATCATCATCATCATCATCATCTTCAGCAAGAAGCTAAAGTGGCATCATCATCATCATCTTCAGCAAGAAGCTGAAGTGGCATCATCATGGATTAGTATAACACTAATACATCATCATCATCAATAACAACACAAGGCCGATACAACATCAACAACAATAGTATCACAGCACGAAGGCTGGAGCAACATCAACATTAGCAGTATCACAGCACGAAGGCTGGAGCAACATCAACATCGACACTAGGCTGAGAGTCTTCAGCACGAAGTTGGCATCACAACAAAAATCTAGCTACACAATATCATCAGCATGAAGCTGGCATCACAGTACAAGAATGGCAACACAATATCATCAGCATGAAGCTGGCATCACAGTACGAGACTAGCAACACAATATCATCTACATGAAGCTGGCATCACAGTACGAGACTGGAAACACAATATCATCAGCATGAAGCTGGCATCACAGTACGAGACTGGCAACACAATATCATCAACATGAAGCTGGCATCACAGTACGAGACTGGCAACACAATATCATCAGCATGAAGTTGGCATCACAATACAAGACTGGCAACACATCATCACAGCACGAGGTTGGCACACATCATCACAGCACGAGGCTGGCACATCATCAGCACAAGGCTAGCATCACAGCACTAGGTTGGCACATCATCAGCATGAGGCTGGCATCACAGCACTAGGTTGGCACATCATCATCACAAGGCTAGCATCACATCATTAGGCTAGCACATCATCAGTACAGGGTTGGCATCACAACACTACTCCCCCTTTCGAGGGAAGTCATTTCTGACTACACCAATCTTATCTCGAAAGTGCTCAAAATTTACACGAGATAGAGGCTTGGTCAACACATCAACAACTTGTTCATTCGTGCTAACATACTGGAGCTTTATGGATCCTCTCTGCAACATATCACGAATGAAGAGATATTGGATCTCTATGTGCTTCGACTCATCATGGAACGCAAGGTTCTCCATCATCTTTATACAACTTGGTTATCACATAGAATCATGGTGGCTTCCATCTCCAGATCAAATAGATCTGTCAACAACATCTAAATCCATACAACTTCACAACTGACGTAACATGCAACAATGTAATCTACTTCTGTCGTACTTGGAGCAATGTTGATTTGCTCCCTACTTTTCCATGTAGTCATGGATGACCCCAGACTGAAACAACATCTCAAAGTGATTTTTTTATCAGAAGCACTTCTAGCTCAATCTGAATCGGTGTAACCACTCAGTCCAAAGTCATGATCTCTAGTATAATAGAGACCAAAATCCAACGTACCCTTATGGTATCTCATCATATGTTTTGCAGCAACAATGTGAACACGTCTGGGTTCTACCAGATACCAGCTCAAGGCAAAACATATATCTAGCCTGGTATTCGTCAGATACATCAATGAACCAATAATCCATCTGTGTAGAGTAGCATCAACCAATTCTGACGAGGTATCTACCAGGAGCTTCAACTTCGTTTCATGGGTGTGTACATGGATTTACATTTCAACATGTCAAACCTCTTCATTTTAACTGCATACTTCCCTTGGTTAAGGAAGGTCTTCTCTATGCTCTGCCAAACTTCAAGACCTAAGAGATAATGCATTTAGGTATTTCATCAAACTCGGTAGCAAGCTTCTTCTACAATCTATGATGATATTTTCTTCATCTTGTTAAGAATACATCATCTACATATAGTAGTAACATCACTGTCTCATCATTCATAACTTTGAGATGAAGGTTAGAATCAACTTTACTCTTGGTAAATCCCAAGCTCTTCAGTAAACTGTAAATTCTGTCATATCAAGCTATAGGAGCTTGCTTCAACACATGCAAAGCTTCCTTCAACCTGCAGACCTGAGTCTTTCTATCTTCAATCTTCAAATTGCATTGTACCAATCTGGTACACTTGCTCAGTTGCTTGCACAACCATGTGCTAGCTCTATGTGTTTTCTGCAAGGCACTATCTATCTCACTGTCTAGGAGTATGTCCTCTACTCTCTCTGCAACTATTCCTTCTATAATCTGGGACTCTGCACCTGCAACTGCTTTGAGGCTAAGAATGACTGCTTCATCCTCACTGTGGCTGCTAAAATCTGAGAGTAACTCCTCTTATTCTATAACGGCAACATCTTCATCTGAAACTGAGAGTGGCTCAATAAATGACACTGGAGGTAGCTCTTCTTCTTTCATGGAGGTAACTCTATCTTTCATTGTAGTCATGTCTCCATGACCCAACTAATGTAATGCACCAACTGCCACTCAATTTTAAATATGGGGATTTCTCCCCCTGCATCTCATACTATATATGAATCATGGTTGTTCTGGTTGTCTTCATAAATGTTGGAAATATTTCTTCAATTACTGGAGTAAGTGTCTCGTCATAGTCTTATCCCCCTTGTTGGGAGAATCCTCTGGACACACATTAGGCTTTGTACATCTGCAACATTCTTGATCTATATAAATCAATCTTGGAAGTCAATACTGACTTCTCTTCTAGTCTCACGGAAGAATCCATATCCTAGTCTTTCTGACTAGCTTTCTTATCTGTTACTGAAACAAGGGAATCTTCCCAAGAGATTTCATATCTTCTAGAAGTTTTTGAAGCTACGATCTAGTCTTCTTACGGCACGTGTCTCCTAGTCCTAGAAGTTGTCTCTTCATCTAATCCTTTCTGAGATCAATCTTACTCTCGATTTCTTCTGAGTCTACAAGGACTTCATCATCTCTTATAGGGTATACTTGGTGTTGAATACCAAGTCTAAATATGAAACATAGAGTCAAGCTAAAAACGAGTTTTGATTCCTGTCAAGGTGGCTTGATTAACCTTTGAATAATTCTGTTGTGAGCTCTTGTTCTAATGTTCGGTCATCTTTGGAGCCTTCTGCTCCTTACAATCAATCTTCATATGAGATACTCTGAATATCAAAAGATAGCTTCCTCTTCATCTTCTTTGGTACATGAACGTATATGGTCATGTACATAGTATGCTTAATCTGTTGCCTTCTGCAACCTTCACTAAAGCTTCCTCAGGTTTATTACCTGTGACCTAAAACAAGGTCAACAAAATAACAAGCAAGAATAACATTCTTTTGATAATAGTAAATAAAATAATAGCATAAATAATCATCATAGTAGCTCCTTTAGAGCTATCACTTGTGACTTGTCTGAAGCAAAGATCAAAAGTAAGAAATACAACACGAAATGAGGTCAACACTTTTATAGTGTTGTGATCAAGCATTTCTCCATGGCAACCTGGAACTAACACAAGAAGTTTCTCCTAGAGGAGATGTTAGTTGTATCTGGAAAATGATTACAATAAGCATTTATCTTGATATGCTCACATGCTACCAAATATAATACTTTTCAAAGACTGCTACCTCAACTATAATGTTTACTTGTAAAGGGGTAGTTATCAACTTGTCATGTGCAACTTTGAATCTTATCAACTTAATTAATCAAACCTGGAACCTAGTGTCTTGTCCTGAAGAATGAGTGTGTTGCTTTTCTTCCAAGTCTCCTTCACTCAAGATAACAGGTGCTTTCTTCAACATGTCTTTTGTACTAGGACAATATGTTATCTTGACAGAAGGTTGGGTTAGAATAAACTCTATGATCTTAACTTTAATCAATCTAATACTTCGACTTAGATTTTGATCAAAGGTTAGTATGATGGTCATAGCTTCAACATGAAACCTAGATCAAAATAATGTCATAACAAATAGATGCATATTTAGAATAATCAAACCTGGGTTGCATTATTCTTCTAAATGTGTTGGATCTTGAGATCCTTCTAGATCTATGGCAAGAGATCCCTTCTCCTGCAAATACCCTTTAAAGTTTAACCATTTAAACATATGTGAATACATACCTCTGATAGCATTTGTCGGTAGTGGCACCATCTGGTAGCAGCGGTAATAATTACCAACTCTTAAGAAATTCAAGGGTGACTACAATTGGTACTACAGCTGATACTTCAAATGATACTGAAACTGCAACTGCGACTACAACTTATTCTGAAACTACAACTGCAACTGCAGCTAAGGGTTTTATGAGGAAACCCTAATTTTTCAACTTTCAAATTTTGAAATTCTGATCCAGGGGCTGGATTCATTGAGCTGAGGCGAGTATGCTGGTACAGTCAGATTTCTAAAAATCCAAATTATTCCCCCTCAAAATTGACCAGCGGATTTTTGGATTGGTGCTTCTGGTTTTCTGGTACTTCTGGTACTGGTGAAAACTAGGGTTTCACTTTTCGGGAGATCTAACCACTGAAAAGGTGCAATGAAGGTGCCAAAGAGTTCCTTGAGGAAGGGTGCACTTTTTTAGATGGCTTTTGGACTGCCTCTACAATAAAAATCTCTAATTTTCATGTACGACAATAGTGATGTTTTTCTTTTTCTTGTGAAAGATGCTCTCTTCAGCTTAGCTCTGAAACCATGTTAGAGTTTAAGTTATTATTAGGTTTCTTTTCAATTTACTAGATAACCATAGCATAGATAGGATCACTGAGAGAAACACAATCACAAGAAACACATCATTTATCCTGGGAAACCCTCATGGGGGAGAAAACCTAGCAAAAACTTCCTTAATATAGATAGCCAATACAATGCCAAGAGAATAAACCAAACAATACAGAAAGTCCTCTCCCAAGTATGCGCCTCTCTCTCTCTTCCTTCTTCTCCAACTGTAGCTCCAAACTTGCGCTCTGATGAACAAGTGAGTGAGTGAACAAATGAGGTGCTAGCCTCTCTTATTTATACAATCTGGTAGGTGTTGAACTAAGGTGTCTTTTCACTGGCAGGGCCGACTTCTCATTCTGGGTTGTTATAACCACTTTACATAATTCTAGGGGCCGACTTCTCATTCTAGGTTGTTATAACCACTTTAATTAATTGTGAGGGCTGACTTCTCATTATGCATATTACAATTAGGGTTTGACCAATCCACAAAAGGGGTTTCGGTCATTTACAATGCCCGAAATGATCAATCCACAAAAAGGGATTGATCTAATGAATAATACATCAATAATAAAATAGAATATTCTTTGCAGTTACAATATTTCAATAGTTAGGTTGAATGGTCTAGGTTCAATAATCAGGGACAATTATTCTTCTATGCTTGGGAAGAATAGTCCATACATCCCATGGTTGATGTTTAACTTTATGAGGGCAGATGTTCTTCCATATCTCATGGATGCAAGTGGAGGAATGGCCCATATGACTCAGTTTATATCATGGCATCTAAGTTGCACAAAATGGGGAAACGTTTCCAAGTTTCCAAAACCGGGACGGTACGAAACAAGCCCCTCAAAAATGGAAACGTCCAAGGAAACGTCGTATATAAAAAAATTAAAATATATATATATATATATATATATATATATATATA
>ML816667.1:53155-68283 GCA_009831015.1 Picea engelmannii | reverse complement strand
TCTCTGTACATTTCTTTCATTAATAGAAATCGTGTATTACTGTATCTCTGTGTTTATGGTTTCATCTCTGATATATATTTTTTATATTATTGAATATACTCGATATCTCTGTGCATTTCTTTATTATATCTTCGCTCTCATTTCGTGTCGAAAATAATCTGGATCATGGGAGGACCTTAGGAATGTGAAAGGAATCCATGAGAAGGACTTGTCATGGAAACAATTTGAGAAATACTTCAAGAAGAAGTATCTGTTATAAAGTACTTTGATGGGAATACCAAGGATTTCTATGAACTCAAGCTGGGACAACTCACCATAGATGAGCATATCAACAAATTTCTCAAGATGATGAGGTATGTGCCCTACATAAAGGATAAAAAAGTAAAGATGCAATGATTTATTAGTGGATTACCTCAGTCCTACCGGGACATAATTGAGTTTGATGAGCCAAAGACTTTAGAAGATACTATTTGAAAGGTAAGGTATTTCTATGAGCAATTCAAGAATAAGACAGAACCCCACGAAGACTGGAAGAAGGAAAACAATTTGGGATTCAAGAAGAAGGGGTTTAAATCCTCGATATTTAAGAACCACGGGAAGATCTCTAGGATGAGCCTTCCTACCAGAAGTGTGTATCAACAAAATTTTCCATCCCAGAGTGTAAATAAACCATTCAGAGCAGTTCCAAGTAAGACTAATAACACGAAGAGAGAACCCTTGAAATGTTGGGGTTGTGGAGACGAACATTTGTTGATGGATTGTCCGCATAGGCAACAAAACAATAGGAGGGTCTACAATGTCCAAGAGGATAACATGGTTAATGATGTGGCTAGGAGCATGCCACAAATTTATGCAGCCTTGGATAATAGACAAACTAATCACCAAGCTTTAGTGGTGGAGATGGAAGGTACGATTTCCAACCATCTTGTTTCCATTTTAATTGACCCTGGTTCTAATTTGAGTTATGTTTCCCCTCAAACTATTGAGAAATGTAAATTTCAACAAGATAAACATGTTAAATCATGGCTAGTACAACTAGCCACTGGACCAAAATAAAAGTAACAAAGGTCATACCAGAATGCCAATTCGTTATAAGTGGATTGCCCACCCAAGCGAACCTAAACATACTTCCTTTAGGATCTTATGACCTATTGATTGGCATGGATTGGTTGGCTACCCACAAAACCAAGTTGGACTATTACAGTAAAACTTTGGAGTGTGAAAATGAAGAAGGAATAAGGGTAACCCTGCAAGGGATTCAAAATCATGTCTCAATGAGACAAATATAGGCCCTCCAAGTGAAGAAGTATTGCAAAAAGGGATTCCCCTTGTATGCAATACAAGTGTTGAACTCTGTTGAGAATGGAAAACCCATCCTAGAGGACCATTCCATATTAATAGAATATAAATATGTATTCCCAGAAGAGTTGTCAGGTCTACCTCCAAGAAGGGATATTGACTTTTCAATAGAACTTGTGCCAAGAGCGGTACCAATGTTTAGAACACCCTAGAGAATGAGTACACCAGAGCTAGTTGAACTCAAACTATAGTTGAAGGAGATGTGGGACAAATGCTACATTCTACCTAGTGTGTCTCCATGGGGAACACCAACCTTGTTTGTGAAAAAGAAGGATGGCACACTTAGATTGTTCATAGATTATAGACAACTCAATAAGATGACCATAAAGAATTAGTATCCCTTACCAAGGATCGATGACTTGTTTGACCAATTAAGGGGTGATACAATCTTCTCCAAGATTGACTTCAGTTCTGGATACCATCGGGTCTGAATTAAAGATGAATACATCCACAAGACAACCTTTCGGACGAGATATGGTTTCTATGAATTTGTGGTTGTGCCATTTGGGCTTATCAATGCACCAGCCACTTTTATGTTCTTAATGAATAACGTATTCGGAAAGTTCTTGGATAGGTTCATGTTGGTTTTCATTGATGATATCCTAATATGTTCCAAGAATAGGGAAGAGCATGAAGAACATCTCAAGCTAGTACTCAAGAACATCAGCTCTATGCTAAGCTCAGTAAGTGTGACGTTTTCCAGAAACAAGTCCATTACTTAGGACATGTTATTTATGAGGAAGGAGTGACAGTTGATCCTAAAAAGATTTATGCCATCATGGATTGGCCTACCCCAAAGGATGTATTTGATATCAAATATTTTATGGGCCTGGCAGGATACTATAGGAGGTTCATAAAGGGATTCTCCAAGATTGGTTGCCCAATTGTTATCAGATTAATCAGTAAGTGTGGAAACAAACAGATCTCCCTAATTTCCACATGAAACTAGAACAAAACAAGACATAATATAAAACTTTCCCTAAGTTTTAATTATCAAGCATACTAACTAACAAGAGATAAATGGCATACCTTTTCAATGTCATTTGTCCTCACCAGTGTTATCCTTGCTTCATTCCAAGGCTTATGGGATGATGAACCTATAAAAAAGACACAAGCCAACGAAGTGAAAGCAACAACGTATACTCAACAAATACTATGTATGTGATCAAGGAGTCATACAATAAAATAAGACCAATTTTAAGGGAAATAAATATATCATTACATTAAAGAATGTGGAAGAAAGTTACAACCAGATGCCTTGATGTTGTAAGGTCCCTTCCAACAGTTCCTTTCTTCCCACACACTTCTTCTTCAATTTATTTGGAGATCAACAATCTATATTGACAAAGCAAAGCTCAAAGCCAACATAGGCTTACAAACTACAAGCTACAAAAATTACTCAAGCTCACACCAAAAGCTAGCGAACTAACTTTCCCCATGAGAACTCCTCTCCTTTTATAAGCTGAAAAGGATAGGGTGAGGAGGTTAGGATGATCCCATGAGATCAGGGAAGCGACTCAGATCCAAACCGATCGGAGGCCACCTCACCCTAGAAGCTTCTCCTTCTAGAAGCATCGAGAAGATGCTCTTTTTCCCACGTGCGAAAAATCGTTGCGCCCTTAAAACTAAGAAAACTGTGATGTCGTCGTAGGCTACTATGGTGCCACCTACGAAGATTCTAGATTGTCGCACCCTTAATACTGAGCAAGGTGCGACGAACCCACTTTATGAGGTTTTTGCAAAGGCAAAGATAACTTCATTTCTCAGGAAAAGTTCATCTTCATTTTTCTTCAGGGATTAAGGCAACCGATTCTTCTTAGAGACAAATGATAGTTTTACATCATTAATGGTCATAGGGGTGAAGAAAATAATGTGTAACAGAGATCCACCCAAAGTATGAAGTTAGAACAAAGTGATAGTTGAAATACTTTGTCGAGTGTGTGTAGGGAACAAGGAACACGTCAGTTGGAAACCTGCCAACAAACAAGGAAATACATTACAATAGTATATCATCACTGAGGTAGGCATTCCCATACTCATAATATAAATGACTCAAAGCATAAATGTTGACATGAAAAGATCCATGTCAATTAAGACAGGTCATGGCCACCAAACATACATTGTGGATCCATGCCAATATGACTCAAATTTGAACATAGCCACCAAAAATACAAGGTGGATCTATGTGTTAAAGACTCAAATTTGAACATAGCCACGAGACATACACTGTGGATCTATGCAACAGTAAAATCTGAATATACTCCAATGCAACCTGAATCTATAAGAAAATATCCAGGGTCTTCATCTCCACCACTCTATAGTACAAATCTAACCATGTGAATACATGTGCTGAAGTCAAACATGGTATAAACCACTTGATTACCGGTCATTAGTGTATATTGTTAACAAGTGTGAGGGAAATCACCATTAATGTCAATGACTCCAAAGGTACACCAGTATAATCCAATGGGTGTGAATTAATGAGTTGAAGTTGAACACTCGATGGAATCTCCCAATCAGGGGTCAATAATGAAAACCCATTGTCGAAAGCGAGGAAACCTGCCATTGAGGCATGCAAGTTCCAAGGTACCAAATATTTTCTAATTCTAATTCCTAGATAATGAGTTGAAGTCGACAGGAAAAGACTCATCACATGAGGGCCTTAATGTATCCCCCATCAATGACACGAGGGTAAAAATACTTGAAGTAGATCAGAAACGGGTAAAACGATTTGAAGTAAATCAAAGTAACAAGTGATTCAAGACTGACTTAGGGATGGTCGATGCAATAGAAGGCTTAAGGACTGTAGAAATGGTTGATGCAATAGAAGGCTTAAGGACTGCAGAAATGGTCGACGCAATAGAAGGCTTTACGAGTTGAACTTCTCTTTGAACACATTGACGACACGACAACTGTCTTGGAAACACTGACTCAACAACAGGGATCACAAACCAATTTTCAATCCTATACAGGAGTATGATCAAGAGATAAGTGGATTTTACAACCTAGACACAAAGTGAGTGAAAGGGTGTCATGTTCAAAAGCGACTCTTCCATGGAATACAGGTTTAGATACATTTCTTTCCCAATTTTTCCCCCACCATTTCTGGCGAGTACCTCTTTATTTTTACGCGATCTTGAGAAGGATAGCATATGATTGTTGATGTAAGCTCATCATTCAGATGAGTCCCTCAGAGTATGTTTAATGAACCTTAGGAAGGAGTGGTTCGGTCCCATATGGGCCTTTCGACGTTTTTTTTATGAGTCCAAAGAAAGTAAACTCTGTGGTTTTTCATATTTAGAGAGTCTGAAAAACACTTAAAGGAAACTCCAAAATGTCATTTTTTGTAAAGTAGTCTGATGAGACYGAAAAAGAGATAAACTACTGCTCAACGRAAATTTTCTTCAAATACTTTAAYGAGCATGAAAAGAACAAGATCGCTTGACAATATTTTCATGTTTAGAGAGTCTGAAAAGAGCTTAAAGGGAACTCCAGGGGGTTCCTTTTTCGTATAACCTTTATGAGTCCGAAAAAGTGATAAAATTTTACTSGGTTACATTCTCATTGATTTACGAGCATGAGAAAGAACAAAGACTAAGCTTGGGATTGTTTTCATTTTTACACAAGCTTAAAACAAAAAAAAACTATGCTTCRGATAGATTTTATTTTTTCACAAGCTTAAAACTAAACAAAACTATGCTTGGACCTGGTTTCATTTTTACACAAGCTCGAACCAGAGGAAATTATGCTTGAGGTAGGTGGTTTCATTTTTACACAAGTTTGAACCAAAGTAAAAACTATGCTTACAACTTCCCAATGCATGGTTCACGAATTCGCATGGTTGGTACTTAGCCCCCAACTTAAGAAGCTAGCGGCTCAACTTCAACAAGCGGATGAAATGAAGCTTCAAATACTAGACGAAGGACTTGAATCAAACAGAGACGGGGGGAAATATATTTTATTTTTTAACGATCTTAAAACAGGAACACGAATTATGCTCGAGAATCCAGGTTTAATCCCTAGACCTATGTTTCATTTTTTAACGAGCTTGACACATAAATAGGAACTATGCTCGTAACCTCTGTTTCATTTTTTAACTAGGTTTCCACAAAGATGCAAAAACTATCCTCGTAACCTCTGTTTCATTTTTTAACGAGGTTTCCACAGAGATGAAAAACTATCCTCACAACTGGTTTCATTTTTTAACAAGATTGAAATAAAAAAACCATGCTCAACACTGGTTTCATTTTTTTAATGAGCTTGAAATAAAAAAAAAACATGCTCAACTTCTCCTCTTGATCATGGCTTCCAAGGGGACAAATCTTCGAAATGACACCATTTCAAGGGAAAAAAATCAGTCATGGCTTCCAAGAGATCTCCACTGGACGGAAGAAACACACTCTGGAAGGAGCACATGTCGAGGGCCACGACAATGGTAAGGAGATCGGGCTCTAAAATATCTATCGAAGAGATCACCATTTCAACTACCGGATCTAATTCATAAGAGACTGAGCTTACAGTGATAGGCTCATATTCATCATAGGTGAAGGCATGGAGGACAATTCCACATAATTGTTGTTATCGGATTAATCGGTAAGTGCGGACACAAACAGATCTCCCTAATTTCAACATGAAACTAGAACAAAACAAGACAAAATATAAAACTTTCCCTAAGTTTTAATTATCAAGCATACTAACTAACAAGAGATAAATGACATACCTTTTAAATGTTGTATGTCCTCACTAGTGTTATCCTCGCTCTATTCCAAGGCTTATTAGATGATGAACCTATAAAAAAGACACAAGCCAACGAAGTGAAAGCAACAACATATACTCAACAAAACCTATGTATGTGATCAAGGAGTCATACAATAAAATATAACCAATTTTACGGGAAAGAAATATATCATTGTATTAAAGAATGTGGAAGAAAGATACAACCAGATGCCTTGATGTTGTAAGGTCCCTTCCAACAGTTCCTTGCTTCCCACACACTTCTGCTTCAACAGATTCTAAGATCAACAATCTATCTTGACAAAGCAAAGCTCAAAGCCAAGATAGGCTTACAAACTCCAAGCTACAAAAATTACTCAAGCTCACACCAAAAGCTATCCAACTGACTTTCCCCATGAGAACTCCTCTCCTTTTATAAGCTGACAAGGATAGGGTGAGGAGGTTAGGATGGTCCCATGAGATCAGGGATGTGACTCAGATCCAAACCAATCGGAGGCCACCTCACCCTAGAATATTCTCCTTCTAGAAGCATCGAGAAGATGTTCTTTTTCCCACGTACGGAAAATCGTCACACCCTTAAAACTAAGAAAATTGCAACATCATCCCAGGATACTATGGTGCAACATGCAATGATCCTAGATCGTCGCACCCTTAACACTGAGCAAGGTGTGACAAACCCACTTTATGAGGTTTTTACAAAGGAAAATATAACTTCATTTCTCAGGAAAATTTCATCTTCATTTTTCTTCAGGGATTAAGGCAATTGATCCTTCTTAAAGAAAAAGGATAGGTTTACATCATTAATGATCATAGGGGTGATGAAAATAATGTGTAACACCAATCACCTACCTTCAGAAAAAGGGGGTTAAATTCATTTGGACATCAGAATGTGAAGAAATATTTCAAGAGATGAAATACCTTCTAACCAATGCACCTGTACTAAATATTGCAGACCCAAACAAGGACTTCCTTGTGTGTACAGATGCCTAGAAGGAAGGGCTAGGAGGATTCCTTATGCAAGAAGGACATGTGATTTGCTACGAATCTAGAAAATTGAATGAGCATGAAGTCAATTATGTGACCCACGATATGGAATTGGTTGCCATAGTGCATACTTTAAAAATGTGGAGGCATTACCTCTTAGGTAAAAGATTTGTGCTTATGACAGACCATAGTGGGTTGAGGTATTTGTTTGACCAACCAAAACTCAATGTGAGACAAGCTAGGTGGAGAATAGGGTGGTTGATGCCCTTAGTAGAATTATAAAAGTGGTTCACTAGGCAGTTGTAAGTGCCAATGAATCAGAGATCAAAGAGTGATTCAGGATCTTTTCATTAGGTGACTTATTAAATAATTGCATAAAATGAGCATAAACAAAAGTACACCATAAAGAAGGAAAAGATCAAAATGAAAGAGACATAATCATGCAATATGAACACAAAGAACTTGATAACAGAGTTCGTCCCTGGTGGAATACGTCTCTGGGTCTTGCTCTCAAATGGGTAGGTCTTTTTATTAACTCCACAAAACAATTGGGTAAAATACATAAGTATACCTCATTCTGGAGTTAAGCCATAGAAGCTTTCTCATATCAGAAAACTAACACCACCACTGTGTTCGTGGCATTGTTTTACCTAAAAATGACTGTCTCCACACCTCAATCTGAGTCAGACACTTTCGAGCCCCCAAGACACCCCTTGTCTCGGTTTTCATGCCACTGCTCCTGTAATTAATGACTGACAGATCTCGAAATCCATGCCAAAATCTAGAAAACTACGTCCAAATCCGTAATGTACAGATGCGCTTAGCCTGCCCCTTCTTCGTGCTCTTGTGTGTTCGAATGGACTAGAGAAAATCCCTTCTTATAAAATGTTTCTGGTGGTTATGCAATAATGAGGAAGTTAGGAGCATTGGTTATGGAGGCTAATCTAAGGCATAGGTTGTTCGGGAGGTTTTGGGGTCGAATCCCATGGACTCCCTATTTTACCATATTGTTGGCGCACTCCGCTAATTCTGGCGGAGGTTTTGGTAGGCGGTTAAATGGAAGAATGTTCTAAATATAGTGGAGTATGCTAAATTTGGAGTTGGTTGAGTTAAGCCCCTAGGTGGGTAGAACCTTATGGTCATGTGGCACAATACGTAACCAGGGGCTAGGCCTAGCCCCTTTGTTTGGTGCCCATCATACCTTTATACTTTAGAATATATATGCAACATATAATAAACAAGGAACATTGCATGGTATAGGGGTTAATGCGGACTTGTGGGGCCTTTGAGATTCTTGGAGGTCATGAGTTCAACTCTTGGGGAGTCGAATAAACTTTTTCATTTTCCAGCCATTGGAGGGGTGCCACGTGGCACCATAAAATTGATCCACAAAATTTCCACTTGTCATCGTATGATTCGCCCATGAAAACTGACATGTGTCATCACTTTACTTGCCCACGTATCTGCATCCTTGCCACATCATCTTTCCAACTCATCTGTGCCACGTGTCACCCTTGCAATGGTTCCATGTGTCACTTTGACTTTTGTTTGTTTGACCAAGTTTGACTAAACTTTGACCGCTTATAACTTTTGATCCGTAACTTTGTTTGACGAGCCATTTGCGTCGTTAGAAATCTTGTGATGTGCTCTTCACAATTATGCCCTTTACACTGAGTTTTAGGAACTTTGAATTTTTTCCCTTTTGTTGTCTGTTGAAGCCATTTTGAGCCTTCTGACTTGCTTATGTGCGTTCTGAGTTGTCTTAACCTTATCTGGATCCTTTTTGGATCATGCCTTCCCACTGAGAGATTTTTGGACCACCAAAAGATTTCATTAATCAATTGGTAAGTGAGGGAAGAGTTCCCTCACCTTATCCTTCTCAATCCACTTTGCCTTGCTTGGATGTGTGCCCTTTAAGCCTACTCGAAGATAATCAACATCACCCCTACATGAAGTCCTCATCCCTCTATCCAGGATGATATCTTCCTGTAACTCATCCAAGTACTCAACTGAAAACTCATCAATTGAAGGTATTGAAACTTCCTCATCCTAATCCATGATCATGGGAGGCTCAAAAAGGTTCAAGTTCTCTACGTTCACAACTAAATAAATATGCATATAAGATGGAAGATCTAAACAAAAATCATTAGTGTCACTTTTATCCAAAATAGTGAAGGGTCCATATCAGATTGGCTTGAGTTTCTTTCCTTCACCCTTCAATCATTCCTTGTTTATATGAAGCCATACCCGGTCTCCAACTTGGAACTGATGATCAACCCTATGCTTTTCATGTCGAGCTTTATACTATGCTTGACTCTTTTCCCACTGTTCCTTGATTGCTTGGTGTATCTGATGAATCCTCTGGATGAACTTGCGGGCTCTGTCCTCTGTCCGTTCTTCATTCACATTGGCATCTCTCCAATACATCAAGTCCAAAGGAACCTTTGGTAGGTACCCATAACACGTCTCAAAAGGTGAAATCTTAGTGGATGAATGTAAAGCTCGATTATAAGCATGTTGTACATAAGGTATATGTTCACCCCATAACTTAGGATGCTTGCTGCAGTAACCTCAAAGAAAAAGTACCACTATTATGTTTACCACCTTTGTCTGTTCGTCTATTTGTGGATGAAAAGCAATGCTCCTCTTCAATTTGGTGTCCATCATTCTCCACAAGGTAGTCCAAAAATCCCCAAGGAATCGAGTATCTCAATCTGAGACAATGAACATGGATAATCCAAAGTGAACCCAAACATGCTGAAAAAAGAGATTAGCACTCTGCTCAACAGTGATCTTCTTTTTACATGGCATCAAGATACACATATTGTTGAACCTATCCACTACGACATACAAATAATCATGACCCCCTCTGGTCATTGGTAAACCCCCTACAAAATCCATGGAAATGCTTTCCCATGGATGGGATGGAGCAGGAAGTGGTGAGTATAGCCCCAATTTTCTATTAGTGGGATTACAAGTAGAACACATCACACACCCCTTTACATATTTACTTACAATTGCTTTCATTTGAGGCCAGTAACAAAACCTCTGCAAATGAGCCATAGTTTTTCCTACCCCAAAATGCCCCGATACAAGAGAAGTATGAGCTTCTCGTATTACATGGACCCGTTCACTTGTAGGAATACATAGCTTCMCAAGATGATAGAGTAATTTCCGCTGCAGACAATAGTTCTCTACCAGTGCACCATGGGTTAGCTTCTTATATACTTACGATATTGCAACAATAGCTTGGTTAAAAGTCTCGGAGTGGTAATAGAAGGCTTACAATATTGCATCGATACTGCACCCATGGCATATCCACTGGCATCTGTCTCGATCTCAAACAGTTGTTGAAGATTCGGCAGTGCTAATACTGGTGCGATACTGATCTTCTCCTTCAAAATGTTGAAAGTTTTTTGTTTCTTTCCTTCCCACTGAAAAGTGTTCTTCACACTGGTTAAGGAATGCAAAGGAGCTGCTATAAAAGAGAAGTTGGGAATGCATCTTCTCCAATACTGGACTGCACCCAAGAAGATTTGAATCTTGGTTACAGTCTTTGGCTCATGCCATTTCACAATCACTTCAATTTTGGAAGGATCGATCTTCAATTGTCCTCCTCCCACAATGTGACCTAAGTATATAAGTGCAGTCTTGCCAAATTCACATTTAGACATTTTCACATACAAATTTTCCCTTTACAAAGTATCCAATACTTGTTTTACATGCCTTACATGTTCATCCCAAGTCCCACTGAAAACAGGAATGTCGTCTAAATATACAATCACAAAGTCATCCAAGAAAGGCCTCAATACATCATTCATCACATGCATTAAAGTTGTCAGAGCATTACAAAGCCCAAACGACATAACTAACCACTCAAACAATCCTTGTTTGGTTTTAAAGGCAGTCTTCCATGCATCCTGTTCTACAACTTTGATTTGATGATATCCATTGTGCAAATCCAACTTAGTGAAATAAACATCATTCTTCAATTGATCAAGTAAATCATCTATGCGAGGAAGAGGGTATCGATTTTTCACCGTGATTTTATTTAAGGTTCAGTAATCGACACACATTCTCCATGTGCCATCTTTCTTTAGCACCATCACGATAGGAGAACCACAAGGAGATGAATTGGGGATGATGACCCCTTGATCCAATAAGCCCTATACCTACTTCTTGAACTCTGTCATCTACACAACTGGAATCATGTACATGCCCACATTAGGCAAAGGAGAATCCTAATGCAGATGTATCTCATGTTGGATTTCCCTCTTAGGAGGTAATCCATCTGGTTCCTGAAAAATATCATCATACTTAGAAACAATATCAGTTAATTCTTTTTTATGAGATGGATCACATCCCTAGAAAGTGTTGGATGTCCCGACATCTTTCTCTTTGATGACCATGAGTACATATCTCTTATTAGTGGTTATGAGTCTTTTCATTTGCCCTGCACTAACAAGCGTCGTATTCACCCTCATGTTGTGAGATCTAACAATATATTCCACTCCCCCTTTTGTAAGGTGGTATTTGTTCTCATGACGAAAGAAGATTTATTTTCTATCATAAAGATACAGACTTCCCAATCCTATGCCACATATATCAAGCGGTACAACATCCAAATCTACTTCATCAATCAACTTTGAAGAAATAGAAAATCTAACCCTACATTGTTTGGTGACATTAAATTTTGCTTTGACACATACCCAACCAAGAGGGTAAGGCTTTGGATGTGGTTTCATTTCAAGACCCATCTTCTTGAAAACTACTTCAGATATTAAGTTTACTTGGGAACCCGGATCAAATAATGTATCTATCTTAGTATGCTTAGATACAACTCGTATATGAAATAACTCATTCCTCTTTCGTTCATCAATATAAGATTCATAAGTGGAACTTGACCTAGCATGAAGAGAATCTTTACCTTGTACTCCAGCCACTGTGATCTTTCCTTCATCTCCTGATTTGGAACCAAGATCTTGTTGCATTGTAGCAACAATCTTTGTCTTCCCCTTTCTAGTGAACTGTTTTGGTTTCTTTTCCGAATGTAGTTTCCAACAATGTTCTTCATCATGACCGCTCCTCTTGCAATGAGTGCAAGATGGTTTTTCTCCTTCTCTCATTATTGTAGTGGTCTTCTTGCCCTTCCTTTTGAACTTCTTGAAAGTACTTTGTGGGAAATTGGAAGGTTTCTTCATGGGATATTCTTGAACATGTTTCCCCCTGTTCTCAAGGTGAGTGGCTTGCACACAAAATTCGTCAAGACTAGTGGGGTTAAACAAGAGAAAAGTATGAAGAATATAACTATGAAGTGCGCCAATATACTTCATTAAAGTTTCATAAGAATCCAAAGGAATATTCAATGCTAAAGCTTTCTTCCTAAATTCCTCTGTGAAACTTTGTACGTTCTGACCTTTACTCTGTCTCAACGTTTTCCATTCCATCATTTATTTATGTAGATACCCTAATGGATAGAACTGCTTCCTTATATCTATTTTAAAATCCTACCATGAGGAAAGAAGCTTACCACACTTACGTATGTCCTGTAGCTTTCTCTCCCACCATACGAGAGCGGTGCCTTCCAACTGAAGAGAAGCCATTTTCACTTTAACTTCCTCTTCATCAATAAGCTGAACACGACAATATACTTCAACCTGTCAGATCCAATTGTCTAACTTTTCAGTATTAACATCTCCATTAAACATAGGTAAAGCAAATTTTACATCAAGATTTAATAAAGGTTCTTAAAAGAGGCTTTATGGTTAGAATGATGAGAGTGATGAGAATTCTCAGAGAAAGAAGAACTAGAACTTGAAGGCGAAGACGGAGGCTCAGGAGGATCTCCTCCAACCCCTTGGTTTACCGAAGCATCATCATCTGGTGGCACTTCCTTTTTCTTCCTTTTCTTCTTCATCCTCTTCTCATAATCTCCATACATTCGTTCGACCATTTCTGACATGCGATAAAAGACCATGTGAAAGTTTTTCTCCTGTTCATCACGCTTGTCCTCTTCTACCATCTTCCTTTGGGATGTACGACCAACTTTGGGATTGAACGTCTTAAGAGTTCCTTCACCCTACTTATGCTTGACCCTAGTATGCATTCATACTCAAAAATTCAAGTCAAAGACGATTGCTCTGATACCAACATGATCTTGGATCTTTTCGTTAGGTGACTTATTAAAGAATTGCATAAAATGAGCATAAACAAAAGTACACCACAAAGAAGGAAAATCTCAAAATGAAAGAGACATAATCATGCAATATGAACACAAAGAACTTGATAACGGAGTTTGTCCCTGGTGGACTACATCTATGGGTCCTACTCTCAAAGGGGTAGGTCTTTTTATTAACTCCACAAAAGAATTGGGAAAAATACATAAATATACCTCATTCTGGAGCTAAGCCACAGAAGCTTTGCTCATATTAGAAAACTAACACCACCACTGCGTTCGTGACGTTGTTTTACCTAAAAATGACTTTCTCTGCGCCTCAATCCAAATCGGACACTTTCGGGCCCCAAGACACCCCTTGCCTCGATTTTCGTGCCACTGCTCCTACAATTAATCACTGAAAAATCTCAAAATCTATGCCAAAATCTAGAAAACTGTGCCCAAATCCGTACTGTACAAATGTGCTCAACCTACGCCTTCTATGTGCTCTTGTGTGTTCGAATGGACTGGCGCAAAGCCCTTCTTATACAATGTTTCCAACAATTATGCAATAATGAGGAAGTTAGGGGCATTGGCTATGGATGCTAAGTTAAGGCATAGGTTGTTGGGGAGGTTCCGGGGTTGAATCCCACAAACTCCCTATTTTAGCATATTGTTGGCGCTCTACTAATTCTGGCAGAGGTTTTGGTGGGCGGTTAAATGGTGGAGTGTTCTAAATATAGTGGAGTATGCTAAATTTGGAGTTGGTTGAGTTAAGCCTCTAGGCGAGAGAAAACTTATGCTCACGTGGCACAATACGTAACCAGGGGTTGGGCCAAAGGCCTATCCCCTTTCTTTGGTGCCCATCATACCTTTATACTTTAAAATAAATATGCAACATATAATAATCAAGCCAACATTGCGTGGTATAGTGGTTAATGCGGACTTGTGGGGCCTTTGGGCTTCTTGGAGGTCTTGAGTTCGACTCTTGGGGAGTCGAATAAACTTTTTCATTTTTCAGCCATTGGAGGGGTGCCACGTGGCAGCCTATGACTAGGCCACGTGGCACCATATAATTGGTCCACAAAACTACCACTTGTCACCGTATGATTTGCCCATGAAAATTGACATGTGTCATCACTTTACTTTCCCACGTGTCTGCATCCTTTCCATGTCATCTTGCCAACTCATTTGTGCCACGTGTCACCCTTGCAGTGGTGCCACGTGTCACTTTGACTTTTGCCTATTTGACCAAGTTTGACTAACCTTTGATCGCTTATAACTTTTGATCTGTAACTCTGTTTGACGATCCGTTTGCTCCGTTAGAAAGATTGCGATGCGCTCTTTGTGATTATGCTCTTTACACTGAGTTTTAAGAACTTTGAATTTTTTCCCTTTTGTTGTCTGTTGAAGCCATTTTGAGTGTTCTGACTTGCTTCTGTGTGTTCTGAGTTGTCTTAACCTTCTCTGGATCCTTTTTGGATCAAAGAGAGAGTCAAAAGTACACAATAAACAGATGCATTTTTCAAGACCATGACATCATACCTAAAGCAAGAGCCCACAGGAATGAAGTATGAAGGCTATCAAATGCTTAATGATGGCCTACTGACTTACAAGGGCAGATTGTATATTCCAAATTGTGACGACTTGAATAGGTTCATAATGGATGAACTACACAAAAGACCATATATTGGTCATCCTGGCTATCAAAAAATGATCACGGTCACTAGGAAACTATTTTATTGGCCCAGACTGAAAAATGACATAGTTGATTACTTAGCTAAGTGTCTAGAATGTCAACAAGTCAAGGTAGAGCATTGACACCCAACAGGGTTGTTGCAGCCCATACCAATTCCCGAATGGAAATGGGAAACCATCTGTTAAGAACCAAATATCA
>ML816667.1:36127-53055 GCA_009831015.1 Picea engelmannii | reverse complement strand
TTTGCTCAAATCTGAGCCTTGAGCTGAAAGTTATGGTCAGGAGAAGTTTAGGTTGTTTTACCCAAATTACCCATGTATGCTACATGTGTCTTATTTCTCTCCCAAGACATTTTCAAGTACCCATAACCAAAATATGACTCCACCGCTGACTTCTATGGATCACAATATTTCGATTAACTACTCCTATGCCCCAAACAGATTTTTGAGCATGGAGTTCTGCCCTCTAGAAGTAACTTTGGTGCCAAAAGTTTTACCCTCACTGTTTTGGCTGTAACTTTCTCATATGAGCTATGTTTTGCAAATCGTTGAGCTCATTGGATAACTCTCTCCGAGTTATTTTATTTGATATGTTAAGAGAAAATGTACCTTGGTACATCCTATTGTCGTGGTTTTCTTGGTTTTTGATTGGCTAAAAATGTTGTTTAGGGCCTAAAAAATGCCTCGCAAGTTAATGACCTTCAAAAACCCAAAAAAATCACATAAAGATGATTGTTTTACTACCATAACAATATTAAATCTTAGTCGTTGAGATCAAATTAGGAGAAACAACAACCATTCATCAGACTCTATCAACCAATGATGATCAACACTTTCCCTTGAACGTGCGCGACACTTTTCCCGACTTTTCAACATGACCATCGGCCATCAACCCACTTCCTTGAAAACCAATTTGCAATAAAATGCCAAACCGACCTGCTCAACCTTATTTCATCGGTGATCTTGATTGACTAACGAACACCTCTCAAACTCTATCAACGCCTGACCATCAATAGTCAATCGATTCTTGGTTGAAGTTGCATGGCACGTGGATACTAATGTGGCATGCCACATGGATGATGACATAATCATCCACTTTTGTTTCATCGGTGATCGACCACTTCTCTTTGACTACTCAAACACCTTGTTCAATCGACGAATTCCCAACCATCAACACGTCTATCATTGACAACTTCTCTTGCTTGATTCAAAATGATTCATCGAATTCGGCCAACCTTCAACCACTAGCCCATCGTCTATCGATGATGTTTTTTAGCGATTAAAAATAATTTGGTGGATTTGGCCAGCCCCTGACCATCGACCATCTGCAAGATTCATTGGTAAACTTTGTCACTTAGAAAAAATTGGCCAAAATCTGTCAATCGTCGACCATCGGTCGTCGACAATCAAAGGCTTCTTTTGAAAGAACTCAAATCTTCACCAAATGCGTCGATTTGACTGTCGTCCATCGATGAGTTCAGATGGAGAACTCCAAACCCTCTGAAAATCTCACTAATTTGACCATCAGTCGTCAGTGGAATCTTTCGATGAACTCCAAAACTTAGAAAATTTGATCAAAGTCTTGGTGAATCTGGACCATTGATCTGCTTTGTTTCAAAAACCCCCAAAACAAATCCTAGTCGTTAATCTGATCAACCTTTCAAAATGACTGAACCTTATGAATTTTTAAATTTATCATGATGAATCTCAGTCGTCGATCTCGAGATCAAAAGAGATCTCGGTCGTCGATTTTCCAAATTGCCTGTAACTCTACAAGCAGCCATTAAAACTCAAATTTCGACCATTCCAGGTAAAATTTCAATTTCCAACTTTACCTCTCTACTCCATTAACCCTATTAAACAGTTTGGAGTCATTCAAACTCAGATTTTCCCATAGATTTGGGTATTTCTCTCTAAATCCTTCATTTTTCCCCAAATCTGTCATAGACAAAATATGCAACAACGAATTTCAGTAATTCACTCTAGTTCGAGCCCATACAAGCCCGATATTTGAAACTGAGGGCTCTGATACCATAATGTAACGTCTCCCAGCCCAACCAAGGGACATTACGGTGCAGAATACTCATAAAAATGAAATTTATGTTAACTAATTTAATTCATTTGACGCCAGTTGATTTCCTGTAGCTTTCAACTACGAATTAAAATCATATTTAACTATTGTTCGCTACCATTACACTAATGCATCTACAACATACTAAAATAGACATGAATGAAACTAATAAACTTCATTAGAACAAACTATAAATCATTCTCAAATACACAGAGTTCATGCACAACAATTTGACTCAGAAATACAAGACAAAAAAATAAATAAACACTTACCTTTTAACAATGGTTGTGCAACCAGTTTCTTGGGAAAAATGTTCCACCCAACCATAGACTAAGTTTTCCAAATAGCAACAACCAATCACCCCTTAGTTGAGGCTAGTAATCCACAAAATAGGGTGGTCTCTCACAATTTACTCATAGCTCATAAAACTCACAACACATTGATATCTTCTGAAATCTATCCTGATTTTCCACCATCTCTCTTCCTCTTGACCTATCCAACCCAAGGAATGTACCCCTTCACTGATCTCAATCCCTCATGTGTCCCATTCGTTTATCAGGGTCTCTCTGAAACATGTAATCAGGAATCTCTCAACTGGGAACTCAAGGGAACTTGCTGCTAGGAAAACTACCAACAACAAACACTTTATATTGCAATGCAACTCACTCAGGAGTTCACTCTTTAGGCCTGAAAACCTCGTTCTTCATTTTCCAGCTCCAAATATTCTCCAATACGCACCAAATTACCCTAGAATTCTCCCTCCATTGATGCACCAGCTCTCTTCCTTGCTCTCTACTTGATCCCCATGGACAAAAACTCAATGCATAAAACTATTGCTCCAACCCATACGAATTTCATCACCTTTGGCTTGATTTTTCTTGACTCACACTCTTTCACAAGATGATTGTACTCAGCCCCCATGTGCCCAATAACTTTGGGATGTGACCACTCACACCCACCTTCTTACATGGATTCAATTATTGGCTTTGGAAACACTCAATCTGAAATTGGAAGGTCCGTATACAAATAGCAAATTTAGGAAAATGGTTTGGATTAATACACATGGGTAATTCTGCCTTGGACCCCTCTTGGCCATTATCCTAGACGCTCCCCTCTCTTGTGGATTAATTAAGCCCCCATCTCTTGTCCATGTCCCCTTAGCAGTTGGCATTGTTATCGCACAATTTGTACTTATTCCAAAGGATGAGGTTTGGGGAAGGAAAATTGGCATAATTGGAGGTTATCCTATCACTGTCACCTCAATGGGATACCTCTTTCTATTTAGGGTTGATAGCCCAGAGGAGACATCCCCGGTGACCTGGGGTTTGAGAAGGCAAAGGTTAAAGTTTCTATGAAAATTTCCCCTCTCACAAGTCACACTGATCAGAAAGTCCCAAGGTTTTAACCAATGAAGTAATGAAGAACTAAGATGTACCTGCCCAAAACAAAGCAACAAGAAAATATATCTTTTAAAGTACAATTTGTTGTTAGTACTTCATAAAACCATGGACTTTATCAATAAAAGCAATAGTTGATATATGGTGAAGAAAACATAAATTTATAACAATAATGGTTATAAGATAATAGTTGTTGGGCCCAAGATATGATCACTTTTATGACAGTTATTATACACTTTTGTCGCATGTACATATGTGTTTTTCATATTTTGAAGGAGATTTTTGAAGAATTTTATGTTAAAATGGTATGATCTCCACCATGTATGTGTGATTCATGTTTAATGTCATTATTGGGTATAATTTATCACGTTTTATGATTACCAAGAGATAATTCACGTTTTTCTGGTGTTACAGGGCAAAAATGCACCACGTTTCTACTTCTGGCACTCCTTCCAGCACTCCTTCCGGTACTCGATCCGACACTTTGTCCAGCACTGCATATTGCACAAAAATGGAGGGAGACTTGGCGTTTATGGTATTGGCGGCCAGTGATGGGTGAATCGGGAACGTGGGTTTTGTTCATGCTTGCCCCCTCCAGCTACTGAGCTCCTGACAACTTAGTTTTGGTTGTTCAGCTGAGCGATTATTGGCTCCTTATGTTTTATCAGTTAGGGCATCATTTATTGCAAATTGCTTAATTTAGAAGTGGTTCGACCCTCTGTGGTCGACCACTTGGTCTGTAAACATTATAAATACCACTGAGGTGGTTAGATAGTTGTTAAGTAGCAAAATCATTAGTGTGATAGGTAGAAATAACTTTTTACTCTGTTTTTCCATTTTACATTGCCAGATTATACAAGAACTGCGTTTTTTAGTTTTTATGGTGAATTCATCTTGCTGAATGTGTGGTGTGCTCTTAGAAAGTGACCACAACTTGCTAGGGTGCCCACCAGTAGTCTGGTAACTGTATTTGTGTTTGTTTATGCATTTCATAGTTTAGTTGTTCTCTTTATTTTCTTGTACATGCATTTTTATTATGTTAATTAGTTTGTTGTTATTTGACTCTCTTTTGTAGGTTAGTATGATTAATTGTGTTAGCATGCATTAATCTTGTAGTTAGGAATGGATCTGCAGATCCCTAGACTAACCCCATGTTTAGTTAGACATTAGATTATGTCTTTATTTATGATTGTAGAATCAAGTTCAAAACAAAGTTTTAAATAGAATAAAATATAGTTTTAATTTGGGTTTTCTTTGACAAGGATTTGATGGATGGATAAAGTTAATTTTTGTTTTAATGATAGCTTGCTTATTTCAGTTTTACATAGATCTTACTTACTTAATTGATGGCTAATACATTTGATAGTTTGCTTTTTAAATATCATAGTTTAATTTATGTTTTTAAGCATTTTTCTATTTGTAGTTTGAACTATGAATTGTTAGAATAGATGTAGCATAGTTTCAATTTATGTAATTTCCTTTCCTAGAATTAAATTGAAATTATATTTCTTAGTTAATGGTTGAATCTAGTTTTTCTTACGTAGTATAGAAGTACAATGATGATCTCGTTATATTGTTGATGGTTAATAAATGAATATGCAGGGTAATTGACAATTGTTTTTATTGTGGCTAAATTCTCATTGGATTGTTTAATCCATACCTTTCACTTTGCTATTGAGATTAGTATTGAGCTTATATTGCTTGAATTGTCCTTTATTGTCAAGTGTCATCGAGATATTATCCGACACCAAAAACATTCACACAACCACCAGCATTATATTTGAATTGTCATAGGTTAAAAGATAGTTTTCCTGTTTTCATAGGTTAAAAGAATAGTTTCATGTTTTCATAGATCAGAAAAGATAGTTTCTTGTTTTTTGTAGATCAGAAGATATAGTTTCTTGCTTTCATACTTAGGAAATAGTTTTATTTATGTTGTAGGGTAGATAGTCTTTTTCTTTGATAGGTTAGAGAACAGTTTGCTTATCATAGATTAAAGGTTAGTTTCTCGTCGTTCTTGCTTTCAATAAGATAGATTTCCTTTCATGAATTAGAAATAGTTTTGAGTTAAGAACATAGTCCACTTGCCTCTTAGGCTAGATACTTGTTCAATGGGAACTTTTAACTTGATTGCTTGCAGTAGTTAGTTGTCTATCTTCTTTAGTAGGTTAGTTAGTTGTATTTTCTTACTTGTCTATTGCTTTAGTAGGTTAGATAATTGTCTTTGCTTGCTTGTTTACTTGCTTTAGTAGGTTAGTTAGGTGTCTTTGATTGCTTGTTTATTTATTTTCTTTCATAATGTTAGCATCAGAAGTCACTCCTGGATTGCAACGGGAGTAAGCCTGAGGCCCATCAGTTTATGTCATGATTTGTTTATAAAGGGGGTGATCGAATGGAAGTAAACGCAGAAAAATATCGCTCACTCAGAAAACTGGGTTGAAACAGCAAGGACATGTGAGGTCTTGATTTAACTTAAGCCAGTAAATTTGCATAGTGGTGAGTGAGTGGAGAGAAATAAAGGGGAAAAGTCTCAGATATGAGATCCTCTCAGACCAAAGAAACTTCAAAGTAAACCTCAAACGTTGCAGAACTAATACAATCAAACATGCATCATATAGTTACAGCAACACCCAACTAGATCATCCATACCCTGGCCTTCAGATTCAGAGGAACAAGGAAAGGAGGAGGTTGACCACCATTAAACAAGAAGTCTCAAAATATCATTCTATAACCAGAGAACCAGAGGCTTTGTTAAAGCTTTACAGTCAGGAGCTTAGCTCTACCATCGATGCTTTTAGAAATACAAAAATTGAGCATATATACTCATAGAAATTCACCCCCTTTCGCAGCAGGGAGGTAGCTGGGACATTAAAGTCCAAGTTAGCGTGTGCAGGCTCCTCAGTCAAACCATGATAGAACTCCTTCGTCAGAAGTCACTTTAACTCAGCATGGCTCTTGCAGGGGGGGCTGCGTATAAGGGTGCCACGGGCTGATTGCTCCAGGCCTCCCATACCTTTCATTAATGGGTTGAGCTGAGGTCCCAACTACCTACTCAATATTCATTAACTGCTTCTTCCATGGAGGGTGGCCAAGACTGAAAACACAAAAAGAAACCATTTGTTCTTTGAAGTCCTGGTAGCCGAAATGCCAAAATGGCTCCTAGGCGGCTTTTACATTTCGCATTTCGGGTTTCGAGGATTCCCGATGCAGTGGAGGAGTGGCTCTCTTGTCTCTTGACATCCCGGTAGCTGAAATGTCGAAATGGCTCCCAGGCGGCTTTTACATTTCATGTTTCGGGTTAATGGGATTCCCGATGCAATGGAAGAGAACAACCCTTCGTCCTTTGAAGTCCCGATAGCCAAAATGTCGAAATGGCTCCCGGGCGCTTTTACATTTTGTGTTTCAGGTTTCGGGGATTCTTGATGTAGTGGAGGAGCGTCTCTCTTGTCTCTTGACATCCCGGTAGCCGAAATGTTGAAATGGATCCCGGGCGGCTTTTACATTTCGTGTTTCAGGTTTCAGGGATTCTCGATGCAATGGAAGAGAACAACCCTTCGTCCTTTGAAGTTTCGATAGCCGAAATGTCGAAATGGCTCTCGGGTGCTTTTACATTTCACGTTTTGGGTTTCAGGGTTTCCTGATGCAATGGAGGAATGCCCCTTTGTCTCTTGACATCCTGGTAGCCGAAATGTCGAAATGGCTCCCGGGCGGCTTTTCCATTTTGCGTTTCGGGTTTTCGGGATTCCTGATGCATTGGAGGAACACCCCTTTGTCTCTTGACATCTCGGTAGCCAAAATGTTGAAATGGATCCCAAGTGGCTTTTACATTTCGTGTTTTGGGTTTCGGGGATTCCCGATGCAGTGGAAGAGAACAACCCTTCGTCCTTTGAAGTCCCAGTAGCCGAAATCGCGAAAAGGCTAATCATTTCGTGACTTTTGTGATAAAAAATGAGCCCATGCGCTATACCTCGTGCAATTTCGTGCGTCAAGCTTTACCCCATGACCGTCGATCTACTCCAATTGTGGATTCTCTTCGTTGACAACAAAATGCCTGCTCGCATGATTTTAGACCCGAAATGGACCTTTTCTGTGTTGTGCTCGGTGCTCATGACTTGTGAGAATTGGCGCTAACATTAGGCTCCATGGGGGATAGATTCGTCCCTGCGATGCTCTAAGAACCCCTTCTGCAGTTCTAGTTGCCTTTTGTTGGGCTATGGAGTCATTTATTAAGCCAAAAATAAAAAGAAAAACAATAAAAACAATATTTACAAAAAAACAGAGGAGTCGTCTAAGGCTCAAACAAAACATTTCTTTAGGAAATTCCCATTGATTGGGTCGTTAAAAACTTCTTTACCCTCCAAATCCTGCAACCTGTACGTGTTATTCAAGAATACTTCAGAGATTTTGAAGGGTCTGATCCAGAGGGCATCAAACTTGTTGTGTTTTCCCCTATCTTGCCTAGGTGCATCCCACTTAAGCACCAAATCTCCCATCTCGAATTCCTCCTTCCTGACCTTCCTGTCAAAAGCCTTCTTGATCTCCTGCTGATGACTATGAGCTATGTCCATCACCTGCTCCCTAATCTATTGCAGTTCCACCATTTGATGAATTCTTCTGACCATATGGCCTGGCTCTCCTTCATGATCTTGAAAGAATTTCACTACAAGTAAAGTGAGTTGCGTGGGAAAAACAGCCTCCATCCCATAAACAAGTTGAAAAGGTGAGGTGCCCAATGACTTCTTTGTTGTCACTCGATCGACCCATAGATCGAATTTGAGCTTTGAATCCTAGGCCCTCTTATTGTCTTCCAATAATCTTTTAATGAGTTTAATTAGACTTTTATTGGAAGATTCTGCCAGTCCATTTGCTTTAGGATAATAGGGAGTGGAGTGAATTAGTGAAATCTCAAAATGCTCATAGAACTTAACCAGAAGCTCAGAATTGAAAGAAGCGGCACTAACAGTGACAATCCTGCTGGGATAGCCAAATCTGGCTATGATATCCTCCAAGAAGCTGATAATCACCTTGTGTGAAGCACTCCTGGTGGGGGCAGCTTCTATCCACTTGGTGAAATATTTTGTTGCAGTCAGGATCCATCTATGTTGGCCACTTTAAGGAGGATGAATTTCCCCAATGAAGTCCAACCCCCACTATTGAAAGGGTGTTGAAGCTACTACGGGCTTTAGTGGCAGAGATTTGAGTTGTTGTTTTCCTGAGAACCTTTGGCATTTGATGCAATCTCTGACTTCTTTGCAGACATCAATGAATAAGGTGGGCCAGTAGTACCCAACCCTGAGAATTTTGTGGGTTGTGGTATTCCAGAAATGATGCCCTCCACAAAGGCCACTGTGGAAATCAAACATAACTTTCTGGGCTCCTGTGGATTCAGACACCTCAGAAACACCCCTAGAGGATCTCTCCAGTGCAAGACTTGGTCTATAAGGCAATATCTAACCACCTTCAGCTTTAAATCTCTTGCCTTGATTTTTCCCATTCCATCAGGAGGCTTCAACTCTTGCAGAAAGTACAAAATGTCTCTGTACCAGGTGCATTCTGCTAGTGATAAGCCACCCCGATAGCTTTTGTTGGGCGACTCAGCTTGTTGATTTCCTGAGAAAGTATTGATGGAGCTAACCCCCAAGGCCTTGCAATTGGATTCAGCTAGCAGCTTGGCTAAACCCTGCCCTTTTATCAACTTGGTGGGATTTATCTCAAGGTCAAACTCCAGAATCTTGGCAATCCACTTACCTCTTCTCCCATCTATGTCAGGCTGTATAAGGATGTCCTTAACAGAGGATGAAGGAACGTATGTAGTCACTTTTGAGTGCAAGACATAGACTCCGAAATCTTTGAGATATTTTACCAAGGCATAGGCCTGCTTCTCCATGATCTCATACTTGATTTCTGCATTTCTCAATGCCTTACTGAAGAAGGAAATGGGTTGCTCTCGCCCTTCCCTATTTTTCTGCAATAAGACCATTGCTACTGTATCAAAAGAAGCAAAAGAAAAAATTAGGAAATCCTTAGAATAATTAGGACTGATCAACACAGGTGCCTCAGTCAATGCTCTTTTTATTTGGATAAAAGATTCCCTGTGTTCAGCAGTCCATTTTACTTCGTTTCCCTTTCTGAGCATGGTTGTGATGTGTTTCACCAACTCAGAAAAAATTGAGACGAACCTCCTCAGAAAGTTAATCTTCCCTAAAAAATCTTGAACTTCCTTTCTAGACCTAGGAAGTGATAGGGTCTGAATTTCCTCTACCCTGCTGGGATCAATTCTCACTCCCTCTGCTGATACTATATGGCCTAACAATTTCCCCTCCTTCATTGAAAACAAATATTTCTTAGGATTTAAGGAAAGGCCAAACCTCTAGCACTTCGAGAAAACTTTCCTCAAGTGACAACAGTGCTCTTTATCAGACCTGGAGAAGACTGTAATGTCATCCAGATAGATCACCACAAATTGATCTTTCTCCCCGATGAAAGCTATGTCCATTGCTCACTGAAATGTTGCTCCTGCATTCATAAGTCCAAAAGGCATTTTGGCATACATGAATGTCCCCCAGGGAGTGGTGAAGGTTGTCTTTTCTCTGTCTTCAGGCATGACTGATATCTAATTATAGCCAGAAAAACCATCAATCATGGATATCCTAGATGCACCAGTTACCCTCTGCAATATGTGTTCCATGTGGGGCAAAGGATAGTTGTCTTTCTTTGAGCACCTGTTCAGGTTCCTGAAATCAACACAGAGCCTGATTTCTCCACTTTTCTTCCTCACGGGAACCAAATTGGCCACCCACTCAGAATATCTCAAGGGGACAATGATTTGGGCATCTAACAATTTCTTCACTTCTCTCTCCATGACAGGCAACAACATGGGATTTATATGTCTTAGCTTCTGTCTAAATGGTTTAGCCTCTTCCTTTAGTGGGATCTTGTGTTCAATGAAAGATGTGTCATATGTCTTGAGTTCTTTATAGGTCCATGTAAACACATCAACAAATTATCTTAATAACTCAGTATATTCGGCCCTCTGTTCTTTGGTCAAACTGCTTGACAACTTGACAAATTTAAGCTCCTCCTGTGTGTCGATGTTGCACTCTGTTGTATCATCATCTCCACTTGAAACCCCACCCTTTACTGCACATCATTCCCATTGAACATTCTTTCTAAAGGGACCAGTCCCTTCGGAATCTGATTGCTAGGCAGATGAATAATATGGTGATTAGCAATTTTATTTAAAAATACCTCGGGGTGAGGGTGACTTTCGAGATCAGGATCCTAATCAATGTGCAATGCAGAAAATTCATCGATGGACTGAAGAAATTTTTCGATTTCAAGATCATCTTCGAATACCTTCCAATGCTTGATATTGTCTGGGATGGATGGCCTATATCTTATCTTGACCCCATATTTGATCTTAAGCGGTAGAGGGATCCTGAACATACTAGCTGAGACAGCTAAGGAATCAGCCAAAGTATTCTCCTCTCTTGGAATAAAATAAATGTTGAAAACCGAGAAGAAATTATCAATCAGGTCCCACACCTCATTTATATAACCCATGAGCTGAGGATGCTTAGCCCGATAAGCATTCCTAACTTGTTAGATTATCAACTCAGCATCTCCGAACACTGCTACCTCCTTAATTCCCATTTCTTTTGCAGCTCTCGTACCCAGAACAAGAGCTTCATATTCAGCCACATTATTGGTAGCTTCAAATTCTAGCTTGTATGACAGGCATATGGTTTCCTTCCAAGGGGACACAAGAACAACTCTAGTGCCAGCGCCTTCGCTAGAAGAAGATCTGTCGAAGAACGTTTTCCAAACAGAGGTGGTTGGAGGAGGTATCTCGTGATTAAATATGGGTTGCTTTCTTATTTGAAAAGGGGATTCAGGAGTCTCAGTGATCTGCAGTAAACTAGACCGTAAATCAGTGTCAAGTGCAAAGATAGGATGATTGGTGGGGTCTGCTTCATCACTAACAATGTAGGCCAGCTGAGCTTCTTTGTATAACCTCCTGTGTTCCCCTCCAAAGATTGGAATGGTGGCATATGTGAGATCCATCTATAATGTTCCTCCCATTTTTTTAATCCAAGATCTTGATAACAGCATGCTGAACTTGGGGGAACATCAGCTACTACAATGTCCATGACCACACTCTTCATTGGCAGCTGAAATAAAGAGACCACCAAGTCTTTGATGACTCCAAAGAATTGCACCCTCCTTGAATCAAAAGAGTATAAATCGCGATAGGCCTTTGTCACCTCCAGTCCCAATTCTTCCATGACTATTTTGGGCATAAGGTTGTGGGAAGCTCCTGAATCCATGAGGCAATTATGCAGCACTTTATCATGTATGTTCAGGGATGTGTAGAAGGGAGGGGATGAATCATCTATGTCTTCTACCATGGGACCTAGGACGACTGATGGTTTTTCATCTTGAAGATTTACTGAGTCTGTAGAAGGCTGGGGGCACTTAGATTGTAGTAGCTTGGAGAGGGACCTTTTGAAATCTTCATTTTTAACTCAGTTTTGGTTGTTCAACTGAGCGATTATTGGCTCACTCTGTTTTATCAGTTAGGGCATCATTTAATCCAAATTTCCAAATTTAGAAGTGGTTTGACCCTCCTGTGGTCGACCAGTTGGTCTGTAAACATTATAAATACCACTGAGGTGGTTAGATAATTGTTAAGTAGCAGAAGCATCAATGTGATAGGTAGAAATACGTTTTTACTATGTTTTTCCATTTTACATTGCCAGATTATACAAGAACTGTGTTTTTGAGTTTTTATGGTGAATTCATCTTGCTGAATGCATGGTGTGCTCTTAGAAAGTGACCACGACATGTTGGGGTCCCACCAACAGTCTGGTAACTGTCTTTGTGTTTGTTTATGCATTTCATAGTTTAGTTGTTCTCTTTATTTTCCTGTACATGCATTTTTATTATGTTAATTAGTTTGTTGTTATCTGACTCTCTTTTGTAGGTTAGTATGATGAATTGTGTTAGCATGCATTAATCTTGTAGTTAGGAATGGATCTGCAGATCCCTAGACTAATCCCATGTGTAGTTAGACATTAGATTATGTCTTTATTTATGATTTTAGAATCAAGTTCAAAACAAAGTTTTAAATAGAATAGAATATAGTTTTAATTTGGGTTTTCTTTGACAAGGATTTGATGGATGGATAGAGTTAATTTATGTTTTAATGATAGCTTGCTTATTTCAGTTTTACATAGATCTTGCTTACTTAATTGTTGGCTAATACATTTGATAGTTTACTTTTTAAATATCATAGTTTAATTTATGTTTTTAAGCATTTTTCTATTTGTAGTTTGAACTTTGAATTGTTAGAATAGATGTAGCATAGTTTCAATTTATGTAATTTCCTTTCCTAGAATTAAATTGCAATTATATTTCTTAGTTAATGGTTGAATCTAGTTTTGCTTACATATTATAGAAGTACAATGATATTCTCGTTATATTGTTGATGGTTAATAAATGAATATGCAGGGTAATTGACAATTGCTTTTGTCGTGGCTAAATTCTCATTGGATTGTTTAATCCATACCTTTCACTTTGCTATTGAGATTAGTATTGAGCTTATATCGCTTGAATTGTCCTTTGTTGTCAAGTGTCACCGAGATATTATCCGACACTGAAAACATTCACACAACCACCAGCATTATATTTGAATTGTCATAGGTTAAAAGATAGTTTTCTTGTTTTCATAGGTTAAAAGAATAGTTTCATGTTTTCATAGATCAGAAAAGATAGTTTCTTGTTTTTTGTTAGATATAGTTTCTTGCTTTCATATCTTAGGAAATAGTTTTATTTCTGTTGTAGGGTAGATAGTCTTTTGCTTTGATAGGTTAGAGAACAGTTTGCTTATCATAGATTAAAGGTTAGTTGCTAGTCTTTCTTGCTTTCAATAAGATAGATTTCCTTTCATGAATTAGAAATAGTTTTGAGTTAAGAACATAGTCCACTTGCCTCTTAGGCTAGATAGTTGTTCAATGAGAAATTTTAACTTGATTGCTTGCAATAGTTAGTTGTCTATCTGCTTTAGTAGGTTAGTTAGTTGTCTTTTCTTACTTGTCTATTTCTTTAGTAGGTTAGATAATTGTCTTTGATTGCTTGTTTACTTGCTTTAGTAGGTTAGTTAGGTGTCTTTGTTTTCTTGTTTATTTATTTTCTTTCATAATGTTAGTGTCAGAAGTCACTCCTGGATTGAATCAGGAGTAAGACTGAGGCCCATCAGTTTATGTCACGATTTGTTTATAAAGGGGGTGATCGAATGGAAGTAAACGCAGAACAATATCGCTCACTCAGAAAACTGTGTTGAAACAGCAAGGACATGTGAGGTCTTGATTTAACTTAAGCCAGTAAATTTGCATAGTGGTGAGTGAATGGAGAGAAAGAAAGGGGAAAAGTCTCAGATATGAGATCCTCTCAGACCGGAGAAACTTCAAAGTAAACCTCAAACGTTGCAAAACTAATACAATCAAACATGCATCATATAGTTACAGCAACACCCGGCTGGATCATCCATACCCAAGCCTTCAGATTCAGAGGAACAAGGAAAGGAGGAGGTTGGTCTCCATTAAACAAGAAATCTCAAAATATCATTCTATAACCAGAGAACCAGAGGCTTTGTTAAAGCTTTACAGTCGGGAGCTTAGCTCTACCATCGATGCTTTTAGAAATACAAAAAATGAGCATATATACTCAGATCAATTCACCCCCTTTTGCAGCAGGGAGGTAGCTGGGACATTAAATTCCAAGTTAGCGTGTGTAGGCTCCTCGGTCAAACCAGGATAGAACTCCTTCGTCAGACGCCACTTTAACTCAGCATGGCTCTTGCAGGGAGACCTACGTACAAGGGTACCACAGGCTAATTGCTCCAGGCCTCCCATACCTTTCATTAATGGGTTGAGTCGAGGTCCCAACCACCTACTCAATATTCATTAGCTGCTTCTTCCATGGAGGGTGGCTAAGACTGAAAACATAAAAAGCAACCATTTGTTCTTTGAAGTCCTGGTAGCCAAAATGTCGAAATGGCTCCTGGGTGGCTTTTACATTTCATGTTTCGGGTTTCGGGGATTCCCAATGCAGTGGAGGAGCGGCTCTCTTAGCTCTTGACATCCCAGTAGCCGAAATGTCGAAATGGCTCCCGGGCGGCTTTTACATTTTGTGTTTCGGGTTTCAGGGATTCTCGATGCAATGGAAGAGAACAACCCTTCATCCTTTGAAATCTCGGTAGCCGAAATGCCGAAATGGCTCCCAAGCGCTTTTACATTTTGTGTTTCGGGTTTTGGGGTTTCCCGATGCAGTGGAGGAACGACCCTTTGTCTCTTGACATCCCGGTAACCGAAATGTCGAAATGGCTCCCAGGTGGCTTTTACATTTCGCGTTTTGGGTTTCAGGGATTCCCGATGCAGTGGAGGAACGCCCCTTTGTCTCTTGACATCCTGGTAGCCGAAATGCTGAAATGGCTCCCGTGCGGCTTTTACATTTCGCGTTTCGGGTTTCAGGGATTCCCGATGCAGTGGAAGAGAACAACCCTTCATCCTTTGAAGTCTCGGTAGCCGATATCGTGAAAAGGATAATCATTTCACGACTTTGGTGATAATAAATGAGCCCATGTGCTATACCTCGTGCAATTCCGTGACTCAAGCTTTACCCGATGATCGTCAATTTGCTCCAATTGTGGATTCTCGCCATTGACAGCAAAATGCCCGCTCGCTTGATTTTAGACCCGAAATGGACCTTTTCTGTGTGCTGCGCTCAGTGCTCATGACTTGTGAGAATTGGCGCTAACACATAGGGTAGTTACTCATTGAATATAGGTTGGCAAGTTAAAGAAGTTTGCTTTTGTCATTTGTTTATTATGCTTAAATAGTTTCTTTTGCTTATTGTTATGAACTAGTTTGCTTCGAGTAGGGTTTTTACTTGCTTTCTTAGAACTATCCATCGAACTTAGGTTACATAATTTTAATTTTCTTAGTAGGGTTTGCTCATTAGATAGGTTTTCTTGAGTAGATTAGCCTTAGATAGCTACCTTCCTTAGTTAGGCTACACTCCTACCAACCCTTCTACCTTTGGCATATATTTTGCTACAACTCTAAGTTTACTTACCCTGGGTTGACAATTTAATTGAGGGTTTTTAGTGTGTTTTTAGTGCATATATAACATCCATCATTTTTGGCGCCATTGCCGGGGAGTTTTCTTAAGGTAAGAAGTAGTTAGAAAATAGATCATTCCTAGACCTTAGCATTATATTGGTGGCGAGGGAAATTTAAGACGAGAAGTAAGAACTTGCGCATCTGCTATAGCAGGTTCCCCCAAACCCAGTGGTAGTTTTTCCTTTTGTTTTTGTTTACTTTCATGAATAGACCTAGAGACCCAAAAGGTAGATACATTAAATATAAATCAGACCTTTCAACCAAGGTTCCTTTTGACATTTTAGGGGGAAGGAACATTCCACTCATAAGCTCCACGGACCAATACCAAAAAACAGGAGCTAGCTCAACCCAAAGAGCTAAAGAAATCTCTAAAGAGACTAAAACAAGGAGCACTATAGAACCAGAAATTGAAGCATCAATAATAGTAGGACAGGAGGCAAGACCACTCGAGCCTTCCGTAGAACCAAACAATACAACCTTTGTTTTCTTACCACCATCAAGAGATCCTAACTTTGTGGACATCATATTTGTGTGAACCAAGTTTTATCAAATGACAAGATGAATTCGAAGGTGACCATTAGTTTGGAAGAACTCTCTCAAATCCTAACAATAGTTGGGATCTCTTCTTTTTAGGAAGAACACATCTTGACAATAGTCAAGAACTTATCTACCTCTCTGGAAATATTAGAAGAATCAAGGTCCTATGAGCTACAAAATTATTTTCCTTGCCAAAATGCGAAGGAAGCTGAAAAATTATGGACTACATCCAGTGGAGAGCAATCATTAAGAACTAAGATTGAGGAGTTCTCAACATCCATCTCAGCAGATCCTTTATGTACTTCAAAAATCAATCATCCAAAAGAAGAGGATCTGGATAGCATGATGAAGGAGGTCATAGAAATTACTATTGATGAACATCAAGATTACATTGAAATTTGGTTTCAATAGGTCATCAAGCCACAACACTATTCTATTCTTCAACACCTTTTGATGCCCAAACAAGTAGGTTGGTTGGTTCTTCATATCCAGATAATCACTGCGATAATTTTTTCATATATGGATATGAGTATGTTTCTTATCTTGCTCTGCACATGGTTACATTAGAAGAGTTCTTACACTTGAATAAAGATTTTCCCTTTCTTTTTAGGTAGGGTAGGATAGTAAATAAAAGTTGCATGTTGTTAGTTTAGCTTAGAGTCTAATGCAGCCTCATTTTACATTTTCTTTTAATAAAAGAACTATGAGATACATGTTCCTATGACTTTATCTCATTGATCTCCTTAGTTTATTATATTTTAAAGTGTGGTTTTTGCAAACACTTTTAGAGATCTTTGTAGGTCTTTATATCACCAAGGGTAGACAATTCCAAGGAAATATAAAAGAAGGATTTTCTTCAAAAACATTGTTACACTTGAACCTTGTTGTCTGCTAAGCATGAAATGAATAATGACTTGTTGTAGTTAGCCATGTTTTTGTAAAGATTTCCATCCTCTTGTTCTTGAGGCATTTTAAAAAGAAATT
>ML816667.1:0-35332 GCA_009831015.1 Picea engelmannii | reverse complement strand
TTTTCATTGGGAACTAACTCTAAGACTATCTTGAAACTCTCTTGCCTACCTCTTCTTATCTGTATATAGGATCTCTTATCCTATAGGTGGGGTCATCCTTTAACCGTCTCGTCAAATCAATCTATGAAATTTATCTCTACACGTAACAAGCTGCAAATATTCAGCTATTGGGAGAACCGACTGGTTTCCTATATTTTTTATTGTGAGGTGTCACAATACTTAGGTGTGGGGTAGGGGTTCATGAGTTAACAAATGATAACATTGCCTAGAAGAAGTAAATCTTTGTAAAAATTTATGTGTATTGTTTTCATGATATAGGCTATTACATCAGTAGTCATTTTATTTTTGAAATTCTAATTCCATGTGTGTTATAAACTATTGTACATCTCCTTAACATACCACTTAATTGGCTTATTGTCGTTACAAACTATTCATTACAGAGTTATGATTACATGCCTTATAAAATGCAATATAGAGGAATGGATTGTGTGAGAACGATGGAAAAACAAACAATATTGGAACACTCTTATCTTGCCTCTGTTCCTATTCACCGTATTCATGGTCTCTGAGGAATCAATTGCCTCAACCACAAAGCTCCCAAGAGTTGGAGACCATTGGTTTAAACACCACCAGTTGCCAAGAGAAATCTATAACAGGGTTTTCAAACCCAAATTTCAGAACATCTCTGGAGCTAAGGGATACTCCAAAGAGTGGATAAAAGAGGAGTTAATCTAAGCCCCCTCTCAAAATTAGTAAATACCTATTGCTAATTCATGGCACTAGGATGTTCCATATCTTCAGTCTAGGGGGAGTTTCATGAGCTAAAAAAAAATGCTAAGTATTGCCCATTTGTATAGCAAAACCCATGAGAAGAGGACGTAGGATTTCTGTCAGAATTATATCATATTGTCTTTTTACAATGTCTTGGGATATTATATCAGTAGTTTTTTGTATTGGTATGCTAAATTTTATATTGCTGACATCATTGTGCGTTATGAGCTTACTGTGCATTTTTATGTTTTTGCTATAGAAGACTTTGTATCCTTAACTGGTCCTTTGTGACAATTATAGATCAATAACATATTGTTAAACTCACTACAGATCTGTGTTACACACCTATGAATAGAGGAACAAGGTTACGTGGCTTTGTATTAGGCTAGGTATTTAGCTCATTATGGTTTTGATTTGGAGTTTTCTAAATGAGAATCTAGGTCTAGGGAGCTAGGCCATGGTTTCCAAAAGATGAGTTTCAAAAATAGAATGGGGCAAGGTAGGTATACTCATAAGAATTTAGGATTTGTCATTGCATTTAGGGTAGATGCGGTGAGTTAAACATGGGAATAAGATCATGAATCCATTCATAAGAAGAAGTTGTAACATAACATGACATTTTCATCCAAAACAGTGCAAATAACTTTGAAACAATCATAGGAAAGCATGGAGGTGGCAACAAATTGTAGCAAAAGAGAAACAAGTTTTGAAGGCCTTCCTCGATGATTTATTTAATGMAAAAGTTATGAATGGAAATCTGAATATGTCCTCTACACTCTGTAGTCACTAATMCAAGCAAAAATATACATATAACCCCTTCACAATTGATTTGAAAACAAACTATCCAAAAGCGCAACAACTGTGAYAGAAGCGCAACAAAAAAATAGGGGTCAAAGATGGGGATATAACTTTTTAACCATAACCCATTTTACAAAACTTTGATATTTTTTTTGTAGATAAGGTTGTTCTTAAGATAAAACTCTCTCAGTTTTGTGAAATTAATTCTCATGTTCTTGGAATATGTGCCACAACATAATGACTAAAACAGGAAATTAAATTGGAGAATTTGATTTTTTGAGATGGGCCTCCAAGAAAGTTGAATATCTCCCACTATATGTTACCTGTGTAAATACTGAAGGAGGTTATTATTATTTTGTATTTCCTTAGAAAAAACCTCCTTTGGTTTTCCAAAATTCATCTTTATTTGGCCAAAAAMATGTTTTGAAAATAATGACTAAAACAGGAAATTAAATTGGAAAAAWTTATTTTCTGAAATAGGTCTCCAAGAAAGTTGAATATATCCCAATATATGATACYTGTATAAAAAATAAAAGAGGTTATTGTGATTTGGTATGTCATTAGAAATAACCTCCTTTGGTTTTCCAAAATTCATATTTATGTGGTCAAAAACATCTTTTTAAAATGATGACCAAAAACAAAGTCAAAAGYGCAACGTGGTCTTGTAGAACACTATTTGTGACTTTTCCTGATCCATTTTCTAATGTAGTAGTTCCTGGCCATGTGTCTTTGAAGCTTGATGTCCATGTTGGCCTTTTTCAGGAGCATCTCCAGGTGTTCATTGACTCTTCCAAGACAATACTCTCTTTCCTTTTCAAATCTTTTCGCAATGGTGCCTTCAATGTCTTGTTGACATAGTGAAGGTACATACTCTGTTTTTTAAGCTTTCCATTTTCGATTGTTAGCCCACTTTCAATAAACAATTGAATTTTCCCTTCTACATTTTAAAGAGCTTGGATAAGATGTCCTCTTAAGTGAGGAAGAATGTAACCATCCCCCACAACAGCTTCTTTCACCATGGCCTTATCAAACCTCTTGTTTTAGCCGAATTGGAAAAAACAGGGGCAAACTTGGGATGCATTCATTTATCAATTTGTAAACCCTCATTTGACAATCAAGGCTAGAAAAAAGACATCATATCTAAGGACTATTTCTCCATCCAAAACCCACTCTTCAAGGACTCCAAACCCTCCTGCACAAGCCATTTCTTTACCGGAACAAAAATCCAAGAAGCTTGTTGAAATCCAACTACAGCCTAAGAGCACAACTGAAGCAACATGAGAGGCATAAGAAAAAGTCTTCACAATAAGAAGGAGAAGCTTCCAAAGCTGATCATCCTCAGTAAGCTTAGTCATGAGGGGTAATTTCGTTTTGTTTGCAGTGGGACCTACAAAATCTTAAGTGTGGGGGTAATGTTGGGCTCGAGATATGTTCACTTTTATAATGGTTATTATACACTTTTACCGCATGTACATATGTGTTTTTCATATTTTGAAGGAGATTTTTGAAGAATTTTATGTTAAAATGGTATGATCTCCACCAGGTACGTGTGATTCATGTTTAATGTCATTATTGGGTAAAATTCATCACGTTTTATGATTACCAAGAGCTAATTCACGTTTTTATGTTGTTATAGGGCAAAAATGCACCACGTTTCTACTTCTAGCACTCCTTCCAGCACTTATTCCGGTACCCGATCTAGCACTTTGTCCAGCACTGCGTATTGCACAAAAACAGAGGGCGACTTGGCGGTTATGGTATTGGTAGCCAATGATGGGCGAATCGGGAACGTGGGTTTTGTTCATGCTTGCCCCCTCTAGCGACTGAGCTCTTGACAACTTAGTTTTGGTTGTTCAGCTGAGTGATTATTGGCTCGCTCTGTTTTATCAGTTAGGGCATCATTTAATGCAAATTACCGAATTTAGAAGTGGTTCGACCCTCCTGTGGTCGACCACTTGGTCTGTAAACATTATAAATACCACCGAGGTGGTCAGATAGTTGTTAAGTAGCAGAAGCATCAGTGTGATAGGTAGAAATACGTTTTTACTCTGTTTTTCCATTTTACATTGCCAGATTATACAAGAACTCTGTTTTTGAGTTTTTATGGTGAATTCATCTTGTTGAGCGCATGGTGTGCTCTTAGAAAGTGACCACGACTTGCTGGGGGGACCACCAGCAGTCTGGTAACTGTCTTTGTGCTTGTTTATGCATTTCATAGTTTAGTTGTTCTCTTTATTTTCCTGTACATGCATTTTTATTATGTTAATTAGTTTGTTGTTATAATTTAATTTTTCTGACTCTCTTTTGCAGGTTAGTATGATGAATTTTGTTAGCATGCATTAATCTTGTAGTTAGGAACGGATCTGCAAATCCCTAGACTAACCCCATTAATTTGGGTTTTCTTTGACAAGGATTTGATGGATGGATAGAGTTAATTTATGTTTTAATGATAGCTTGCTTATTTCAGTTTTACATAGATCTTACTTACTTAATTGCTGGCTAATACATTTGATAGTTTACTTTTTAAATATCATAGTTTAATTTTTGTTTTTAAGCATTGTTAGAATAGATGTAGCATAGTTTCAATTTATGTAATTTCCTTTCCTAGAATTAAATTGCAATTATATTTCTTAGTTAATGGTTGAATCTAGTTTTGTTTACGTAGTATAGAAGTACAATGATGATCTTGTTATATTGTTGATGGTTAATAAATGAATATGCAGGGTAATTGACAATTGATTTTGTCATGGCTAAATTCTCATTGAATTGTTTAATCCATACCTTTCACTTTGCTATTGAGATTAGTATTGAGCTTATACTGCTTGAATTGTCCTTTTTTGTCAAGTGTCATCGAGATATTATCTGACACCGAAAACATTCACACAACCACCAGCATTATATTTGAATTGTCATAGGTTAAAAGATAGTTTTCTTGTTTTCATAGGTTAAAAGAATAGTTTCCTGTTTTCATAGATCAGAAAAGATAGTTTCTTGTTTTTTGTAGATCAGAAGATATAGTTTCTTGCTTTCATAGCTTAGGAAATAGTTTTATTTATGTTGTAGGATAGATCGTCTTTTGCTTTGATAGGTTAGAGAACAATTTGCTAATCATAGATTAAAGGTTAGTTGTTATTCTTTCTTGCTTTCAATAAGATAGATTTCCTTTCATGAATTAGAAATAGTTTTGATTTAAGAACATAGCCCACTTGCCTCTTAGGCTAGATAGTTGTTTAATGAGAAGTTTTAACTTGATTGCTTGCAGTAGTTAGTTGTTTATTTTCTTTAGTAAGTTAGAAAGTTGTCTTTGCTTACTTGTCTATTGCTTTAGTAGGTTAGATAATTGTCTTTGCTTGCTTGTTTACTTGCTTTAGTAGGTTAGTTAGGTGTCTTTGCTTGCTTGTTTATTTATTTGCTTTCATAGGGTAGTTACTCATTGAATATAGGTTGGCAAGTTAAAGAAGTTTTCTTTTGTCATTTGCTTATTATGCTTAAATAGTTGCTTTTTCTTATTGTTATGAACTAGTTTGCTTCAAGTAGGGTTTTTACTTGCTTTCTTAGAACTATCCATCGAACTTAGGTTACATAATTTTAATTTGCTTAGTAGGGTTTGCTCATTAGATAGGTTTACTTGAGTAGATTAGCCTTAGATATCTACCTTCCTTAGTTAGCCTACACTCCTACCAGCCCTTCTACCTTTGGCATATATTTTTCTACAACTCTAAGTTTAGTTACCCTGGGTTGACAATTTAATTGAGGGATTTTAGTGTGTTTTTAGTGCATATATAACACCCATCAATAGCTCCACAATAATTGCCTTAAAATGGCTTCAAAATGACCAAGAATAATTACTCATCAATACCAAAGTACTAGCATTTGTCATAAACAAACAAGGCAGTGTATTAATCAACTTTTTCAATTGCTTTTAGGTTATTTTAGTGATGCAATAGATGGATGTAGCTTACTTTAGTAATAGCAGCAAATAGGTTAGTAGATTAGACTATTCTAAGGTTAAGATTAGTTAGTAGAGAGCTCAAGGTAAAGGTTTTGATAGTAGTTTTTGTCAATCACTCAATAGCAAGGCTTAGATCAGTGGTTTTTTAGGGTAAATGGAGTCCTTTTAGGCAGTGACAAATCTTGAAGGAACAAATGATAATGAGAGAAATAGAGATAAGAGGGTCAATAATTGAAGTGTTGGTAGCCCAAGGCTTTAATCACCAAACCCTAGGGGGTAAATGACTACTAGGAAGTAGGTAACCCTAGGACCTACTGGTTTTCCTCCTTCTTTAGCTCAAAGATGAAGTAAATGATGGCTTGGATGAAGCAAAATGTGCTAGGGTGTTGCAATGGAAAGGCCCTTAGAAAAATCTTCAAGAAAATCGGTTTTCTAGCATAATCTAGTAGGTGAAAGTTATTAAGGTAAAGACAATAACATGTGTTTTAGCCTCCTAGGGTTTTAAGCTAGCAATTTCATAATCTTAGTATAAATGCAAGATAAATATAACTATAACCATTCAATGAAGGAGAATTGCAGGAAATTTACTTACATTCACCAAGAATCATCTAGCAAATAGCCTAGTTGAACACTTCCACCTAGAAAAATGCCAAAATAGTCCAAAATAAGCCTCCTTCAAGAAGTGCGCACCAAATTTCAGCCAAGTAACCCTAATTAGGGTGAAAATTTCAGACCTCACACTTGTGTGAGTGAAATATGATGAAAAAATACAAGGGAAAATCCTTTATTTATATAGTTACAATGACTAGAATTAGGTCAAAAAGGCCAACATGGCCAGTTTACATGTAATATCCAGTTTTTACATTAAATGAAAAATCAAAGCCCTAAATCAAGCAGAAAAGGTGACATCATGCCCTTTTAGTGTGAGTTAGGCCTTTCTAGTGCAACGTTGGCCTCCATGAGCAAAACGTTAGGCCTCCCAAGGCCTCTAGATCAAGCCACACGTGCCACTTGGCACACAACTGCCTCCAAAGTGTCCATCAAACGTTGGGTGACGTCAAGGGTCACAGAGGTGACATCATGGGCCTTTCAAGGCCTACATCATAATGGGAGGGAAAGACCCCCCTAAGTCCAGTCCTGCCAGGTTGTCTCTGGTGGAATGTCCTCCTCTATCTCTGGTGCAAACCTTTGATCTATCTATGTCCCTTGTTGGGGTCTCAATATCCATCTGGTGGGATTTTATCCCTATGGAGGTCCGAACTAATCATATCCCCATTTGTACATGTCTGTCGGGTGTGGCCCTGCAACAACAATAAGTACACCCTCCATGGGCTCATAAGTCACAGGGATCATAGCAATGTCAATCACATCTAATAATCAAGTTATTTAAACATGTGCATAAAACCCATTTTTCCCAGACAAGTGCTCAAAGACGTTATGCTATTCTACAAACCAGGTTTGGAGAGGACGTCAGGAGGTCCTATTGGGATAATTATCATTGGACATGGGATGTTTCCAGGTGAATACAAATCCAGGCCATGTAAGTGGATGAGGTGGTAAGGGATGTTTGAGCAATGGGTGCAGTGATTATAGGGGAATGTATGGCTTACCTATGGGTGCCTCTAAAGAGGGTGAGTTGCAGCTTGTCATGGATGCAAATGTGTTTAAGCCCATTCAATGCATTTTATCTTTTTATCTTATTGCTTTTTCTTTCAAGAAACTAGTTAGGGGACACTGCCCTGGCGTTGTGACCAGTGGTGACAATGTTACCCACAATCATTTCATGGAGATGAGAAGGTTGGCTCATGATTAGACCCTCTTTCTCTTGGTTATGCCACCAAGAGCCACTACCCTAGTGTGGTGACCAGCTAAATGGCAGTGTCATACCACTACATGCCCATGGACCGAATAGGTTGGCTCGTGATGAGACCCCCTATCCTCCAACTAGGTCTTGATTTTATTATTTTATGGGTCCCTCTGTTTCTTGTTAAGAAGCCTTTTATTTCTTCTTGGGGATCCTTGGGAAAAGCATATGAAGGTTTTGTTTTTTTGGCTTTTATCTTTTTCCAGCTACTTTTACCCTCTAGGCCTTTATCCCCTTCTTCCCACAAGGTAAGGTAAAACCCTTTTCTAGCTTGGAAAACCTAATGCCCGAACCAATGTATGGGATGGATGAGAGGGAAAAAGATGAAAAGTGGTAAGTATGGTGGGAACGGATGATGAACGTTCATGAACACACTCAGTGGTAACTCAAACCCTATGGGAACCAACTTTCTAGGGCATCCTTTCATCCCCCCCAAGTGTGGACAGGTGGAAAGGCATAAGGTCCAAGCACATGTTAGAAGTAAAAATAATTAAATGCACATATTCAAATGTTTTGAGAATAAGAGTGACACATACCATGATACCCAGACTCATTACCTCGTGGAGCAAGACCCACTGATGCTGAAGGACCATGCCGATGGGATGGATGTTGCTGCTGCTGACAAGGTGGAGGAATTGAAGAAGAAATATGGGCCCTACAGGGCCAGTCTTAAGTCAATATGCTTCTCAATACTCCATGTTTAGGACCTGTGCGCCTCGAGACATAATCTCCTTAGTTATCCCTAGGCTAGGGGATAACATCTGGCTCCAACTCAGGGACATGTGCTCACCGTAGAGTGCATGAGAACCTCAGCATATCTGGAATGACATGTGACCTTCTTGATCTCAACAAAAGATTATTAGTAATCATTTGGGGTGGTGATATCATCCCCAACTCATAGATGGTAAAGTAAATGAAAAATGAAAAAACATATATTCAAATGGAAATACAACTACTCTAGTATGAAATGCAGATGGTATATACAATGAATGCAAATGCCTACCTACTTACTTGTGCTTACCTTTCATGTTGTTGGCAGGTGGTAATGCTTTATGTGTGTAGCATTCACCGGTAACTTCAAAGTCTCTCCTTCCATGGTCCCTAGATTGAAAGAGATTGTTCCTGCAAGACTCATGATCTTGTACGGACCTATCCATAGTCCATCCAATTTCTTGTGCATACCAGGTTTCTCCCTTCTCTTATCACATAACAACACTAAATCTCCTTTTATCAAATCCATGTCCTTTGTCTTGTGATCGAAGGTGTTCTTGATCTTTTCTTGGTTTCTTTCCATTTGGCTTAGGGCGGTCCTTCTAGATTCATCCAATTCTATCAACTGGTTAATTTTCCCTTGGATTGCTTCTCCGTCAGTGGTGTATTTTCGAGCAAAATGGAGGATGGGGATTTGGAGATTCACAGGTAGTTTGGCTTCTAACCGATACAATATCTCAAAAGGGGTCCTTCCTGTTGAGGTCTTTGTTGTTATTCAATCTTCCCACAAGGCATATTTAAGTTTTCTATCCAAAGACCTCTTGTTTTCCCCCACAACCTTCTTATTGATATTCATAAGGTTCTTATTGCTCGATTCTACCAATTTGTTTCCCTATGGATAATAATTTGAGGAATGAGATAGAACAATATCATACTTGAAACAAAATTATGCTAATGCAAGAAAACTAAAAGCTTTGGCATTGTCTGTGGTAATCTTGGATGGGACCCCAAACCTAGTTATGTTTCTTTCCTCCAAAAAGTTCATGACTACCTCATGAGTGGCCTTCTTTGTGGGAATAGACTCTACCCACCTAGTAAAATAGTATATGGTTGTCAAAATCCACCGGTAGCCATTACTTGAATTGTGTTTAAATTCCCCAATAAATTCCAATCCCCATTGTTGAAAAGGAGCTTCTACTACCACGGGTTTTAAAGGTTGTGCCAGGATTTTTGGTTTACTAGTAAAGTATTGGCAAGGCTGGAAAGATCGGACATATCGGTGAGTATCAACAAATAACATTGGCTAATAGTATCCAGATATTAGGATACTATTGGGATCTTATGGGAAGTAGTACGGGCTATGAAATGTCCACCACAATGTCTGGAGTGTAATTCCTTCAACAGTTTATCAACTTCTTCTTGATTGACACATCTAAGGAGAACTCCATCGAGATATTTCCAACCAAGTCCATTCTCAGTCAAACAATATTTCATAGCTCTAAGTCTCAAATTCCTTCTTTTGTAGTCTACTAGGTGATCTGGGCATGATAAATTCTTAAGGTAGTATATTATATCGGAATACCATTCATCATGTTCTAATTCACTGAGTACCACGTTTATTTGTTCACTTTCTCCCATTTGCATGGCCTCTTGGTTGCTCTCGGTTAGCATCTGGTCCAAACCTTGTCCCTTTATAATATTGGTGGGTTTTATCTCTAAGTCATACTCTTGGATTTTGGAGACCCACTTGCCCCTAGTACCCATACAATCTTGCTGTGATAAAACATCATTTATTGTCGGGTAAGGGACATAAGCCTTGATTTTATTATAACCCACGTAGTTTCTAAATTGCTTAAGGGATTTCACTAAGGCATAAGCTTGTTTCTTAGTAATGGAATAGTTCAACTCTGAATCCCTAAGGACTTTTCTCATGAAGACGATAGGGTGTTCATAGTCGTCAGCGTCCTTTTGCAGCAAGACACCTCCAATGGTGTCCTGGGATGCAAAAGAGAATATTATGAAATCTCGTGAATAGTTGGGACTGATCAAGACTGGGGCTTGGGACATAGCATCCTTTATGTCTTCAAAATATTTAATGGCTTTATCATCCCATTTAAACAGTTTATCCTTCTTTAGTAATGCACTCATGGGTTTTATCCTTTCGGAAAAGTTTGGGACAAATCTTCGAATGAAATTTATTTTTCCAAAAAAGGATTGTAGGGACTTCTTGTTGGCTGGGGGATGTACATATCCAATAGATTGGACCCTCTCAGGGTCTATAGAAATTCCCCCTTCCGAGGCTATGTGTCCCAAAATTTTCCCTTTATCTATCCCGAAGACAGATTTCTTTGGGTTCAAGGAGATACCATACTTTCTACACCGCTCAAAAACAATTCTAAGGTGTGATGTGTGGTCTTTCCTCTCTTTTGATATGACTATGAGATCATCTTGGTAAATTTCTATGGTTTTATGAATTATATCCCTAAAGGAAAAATCCATAGCTCTCTTAAAGGTAGCACCGGCATTCATAAGGCCAAACGACATTTCAAATACATAAATCTTCCCCGTGGTGTGGTAAATGTCATTTTAAGTTGATCTTCCCTTTTTAGAAAGACTTGGTTGTATCCAGAAAATCCATCCAACATGGACATCATCCCTGCCTCTGTAACTCTCTGTAACAAATGTTCCATATTTGGGAGGGGGTAATTGTCTTTCCAGGATAGTTGGTTAAGGTTTCAGAAATATACACACAAGCGGATATCACCACTTTTCTTTCGGACAACCACCAAATTTGACATCCATGATGAATATATGATGGTAGCTATGATGCTATCATCAAAGATCTTTTGGATTTCCTTTTGTATTTGGTTTTCCAACTTTGGGTTGGTATGTCTTAACTTTTGTCAGAAAGTTTGGCTCCTTCCGTAAAAGGTATAGCATGTTGGATAACATCACCCCTATAAGCCTTTAGTTCATCATAATTCCAAGCAAAGGTATCCTTGAATTCTCTTATGAGGTCTAGAATTTCCATCCTTTCCTTTTCAGTAGTTCCTTTCCCTATTTTGATCATCCTTGGATCCATCTTTGTGTCGATGTTGAACTCTAGGGATTCATCTATTTCTTTGTTGGGTTTCTTTCCCTTGAAAAAATAATGTTTATCAAAGAGGTGTTCTAAAGGGACACATCCTTTTGGCAAGGTGTTATTTTGGAGGTTGACCACATCTAGATTCATGGAATCAGCTAGGAAGTTTACTTGTGAATCGATGAATTCTTTGATATTTTTCATGAATCTAATGATCTGGTCATCACTTCAAAGACTTGCCAATGTTCCAAGTCATCAAGGATCGAAGGTCAAAACAAGACTTCCATTTTGCACAGGTTTTGGAGTAGGCCATCACAAGGTTGTAAGGTGGAAGCGGAAACATCTACGGCATCTTCCACATATTTTTCTTCTCGGGGAGCTACTTTGATTTTCACCATTTCAAAATATTTTGCAATGGATCGTGCAAAGTCACGGTACTTTTTTAGTCTCTCATTCTTAGCAGCAAAGTCTAGTAACACTTGTGATACTATCAAGTCTGAGTTCCCTAAAACTCTTAGGTGTGTGACACCCTTATCGATTTCCAATTTGAGGCCTAGGATCAAAGATTTGTATTCAGCAACGTTGTTTGTACAATGATATTCAAGTCTATAGGAATAATAGAAGGTCTCCTTGGATGGGGTTGTACAAACAATACCTACCCTTGAGCTAGAACTTGAATGAGCCCCATCAAACTCTAAATTATGCATTCCTTCACATGTCTTGGTAGTTTTATCTTCTGAACTTGTCTCTTGGATGAACTAATTCTCAATTCCATTGTTAATGCAAAGGAACTGATCATCTGGTTCACCGGGGGTCTCAATTAGGCAACCTGTAATGGGTTCTTTTTGAAGGGTAAATAATCATCCTTCAGGGTGAGGTATGATGGCTTCGGACCCTTGGTTTTGGAAACTTCTGGTCAAGTTTTCTATAAGGTCCTTACGAAGTATGATCCCCCAATTGCTTAGATAATCTATTACCAATACATCGTTAGTAAAAGAAGCATCAGGGCAAGCATGGAAAGCAACACTCAGATCCTTAATTATGCCTAGTGTAAAACCTTCTTGTGTGTTTGGATGTGATATGCTTAGACCTAAATGGTGCATGACCCTTTCGGTCATAATATTACTAGGAGAATCTAGGTCAAAAACACAGTTATGTAGGAGGGAATCATTCACCTGGAGGGTAACGTAAAAGGGTGCAGTTTCCCCATATTTTGTTCCCATGCTTCCTACTTGGTAGACAAAGGGGGATTCCTCTTCAAGACTGTCATCCTCATAAATTTGAGGCAAGGAGCATTCAGAATATTCACCCTTGGGTGTTCCAAACATGTCTTGAGTGGGTTCCATATCCTCAGGAGATTCATTTTGTTGAGAAAATAAGGAAGCATCTTCCATGTTCATGAAACCTGTGCTCCATTTTCTAGGGTAAGTGTTATATTCCACCTCAAGGATTTCTTGGAGGTCAGGTTTTAGTTCTATCATGCTCTCATAATTTGGTTCCCATAAGTCATTTATGTTCAAGAGGTTAATCTGATGGATGGAATCGTCGAACCTAATGTTTTCCTCAATCTAAAAAGAAACCTCTTGTGCTTCTTCTAGGCTTGAGGGTAATTGATGCATGAGGGTGAACTGCAATGTTCCCTCTAAGGAGTTTAAGTAATGCTGGAGAATATCACTTTTTGGGTTAAAGTTGGGTTGCAGTTTGCTCAGGAGAATATTGAACCTATCATTGAAATCCCTAATGCTCTCATCGGTTCCTTTGCAAATATCGAGAGTAGAAGAAATCTATACTTTCATTCTTACACCACCTTCCTTTGAAAGCTCATTCTAGATCCTCCGGGGTTTTGAAACTCCCATTTGGTTGAGTGTTAATCCATTTTCTTGTAGTTCTGGTGAGTGAGCTTGCAAAGAGCCTCATAAAGGTGCCATGATGTTCTTGTTCAGATTGGTGAAATTAAAACCCTTCACAAAACTTGGTCCAATATGAGTTAGCATAGGATACTTCCTCTCCTTAAAATCTAGGTATCCAAGAATCAACCTTCTTGGGTAGATCATCTAATCCTCCTTGGGTGTTAGCTAAATCCAAAGGGACAAACAGTTCTTTGTGAAACCATTTAGGAAGATTCACAGGTGTAATATAATTTATAGGGGTAATAGGGATTACAACAGTAGAAGAGAGTGTGCACTAACGTCCACTACGGGTCGTCATTTGTGAAGTCGACATATAATTTTCTTGAAATTATCAAAGGAATGAGGGGATCACCCTCAGTGGAGTCACCAGGTAAGCTTTGAAAAATAAAAAACTTTGGAGGAAAAGGCTTACTGAGAAGTGTCGTATTTGAGGAGAATTGACTCAGTGTTCCCCGACAACGGCGCCAAAATGTTATCGCACAATTTGTACTTATTCCAAAGGATGAGGTTTGGGGAATGAAAATTGGCATAACATGAGTTTATCTTATCATTATCACCTCAACGAGATACCTCTTTCTATTTACGGTTGATAGCCCAGGAGATACGTCCCTGGTGACCTAGGGTTTGAGAAGGAAAAGGTTAAAGCTTCTATGAAAATGTCTCCTCTCACAAGTCACACTGATCAAAAAGTTCCAGGGTTTTAACCAATGAAGTAATGAATAATTAAGATGTACCTGCCCAGAACAAAGCAACAAGAAAATATATCTTTTGCAAGTACAACTTGTTGTTAGTACTTCATAAAACCATGGACTTTATCAATAAAAGCAATCATTGATATATGGTGAAGCAAACATAAATTTATAGCAGCAATGTTTATAAGACAGTAGCTCCACAATAAATGCCTTGAAATGGCTTCAAAATTACCAAGAATAATTACTCATCAATACCAAAGTACTAGCATTTGTCAGAAGCAAACAAGGCAGTGTATTAATCAACTTTTTCAATTGCTTTTAGGTGCTTTTAGTGCTGCAATAGATGGTTGTAGCTTACTTTAGTAACAACAACAAATAGGTTAGTATATTAGAGTTTTCTAAGGTTAGGAGTAGTTAGTAGAGAGCTCGAGGTAAAGGTTTTGATAGTAGTGTTTGTCAATCACTCAATAGCAAGGCTTAGATCGATGCTTTTTTAGGGTAAATGGAGTCCTTTTAGGCAACGACAAATATTGAAGGAACAAATGATAATTAGAGAACTAGAGAGAAGAGGGTCAATAATTGAAGTGTTAGTATCCCAAGGCTTCAATCACCGAACCCTAGGGGGAAATGGCTACTAGGAATAAGGTAACCCTAGGCCCTAGTGGTTTTCCTCCTTCTTTAGCTCAAAGATGAAGTAAATAACAACTTAGATGAAGAAAAACGTGCTAGGGTGTTGCAATGTCAAGGTCCTTAGAAAAAGCTTCAAGATAATCGGTTTTCTAGGATAATCTAGTAGGTGAAAGTTATTAAGGCAGGGACAATAACATGTGTTTTAGCCTCCTAAGATTTTAAGCTAGCAATTTCATAATCTTAGTATAAATGTAAGATAAACATAACTATAACTATTCAATGAAGGATATTTGTATGAAATTTACTTACATTCACCAAGAATCATCTAGCAAATATCCTAGTTGAACACTTCCACCAGGAAAAATGCCAAAATAGTCCAAAATAAGCCTCCTTCAAGAAGTGCGCACCAAATTTCAGCCAAGTAACCCTAATTAGGGCACAAATTTCAAACCTCACACTTGTGTGAGTGAAAGGTGATGAAAAAACACAAGGGAAAATTCCTTATTTATGCAGTTACAATGACCAGAATTAGGTCAAAAAGGTCGACATCGTCAGTTTACATGTAATATCCAGTTTTTACATTAAATGAAAAATTAAAACCCTAAATCAAGCAGGAAAGGTGACGTCGTGCCCTTTTAGGGTGATGTTAGGCCTTTCCAGTGCAACATTGGCCTCTGGAAGAAAAACGTTAGGCCTCCCAAGGCCTCTGGATCAAGACACACGTACCACTTGGCACAAAACTGCCTCCAAAGTGTCCATCAAACACTCGGTGACGTCAAGGGTCACAGAGGTGATGTCATGGGCCTTTCAAGGCCTACATCATAGTGGGAGGGAGAGACCCCCCTGGGTCCAAGCCTTCTAGGCTGTCTCTAGTGGAACATCCTCCTCTCTCTCTGGTGCAAAACTCTTATCTATATCTACCCTTGGCTTGGGTCTCAACATCCATCTGGGGGGATTTTATCCCAATGGAGGTCTAAACTAATTATCTCCCCATTTGTACCTATCTATTGGGTGTGGCCCTGCAACAACAACAAGTATGCCCTCCATGGTCTCATAAGTCATAGGGATGATAGCAATGTCGATCACATCTAATAATCAAGTTATTTAAACATGTGCATAAAATCCATTTTACCCAGAAAAGTGATCAAAGAAATTATGCTATTCTACAAGCCAGGTTTGGAGAGGATGTCAAGAGGTCCTATTGGGCTAATTCTCATTGGATGTGGGATGTTTCCAGGTGAAGACAAATCCAAGCCATGTAAGTGGATGAAGTGGTAAGTGATGTTTGAACAATGGGTGCAGTGATGACAAGGGAATGTATGGCTTACATGTGGGTGCCTCTGAAGAGGGTGAGTTGCACCTTGTGATGGATGCAAATGTTTCCAAGCCCATTCAATGCCTTTTATCTTTTTATCTTATTTCTTTTTCTTTCAAGAGACTAGTTAGGGGACATTGCCCTGGCGGGGTGACCAGTGATGACAATGTTACCCACAAGCATTTCACGGAGATGAGAAGGTTGGCTTGTGATGAGACCCCCTTTTTCTTCGCTATGCCACCAAGAGCCACTACCTTGGTGTGGTGAATAATTGAATGGCAGTGTCATACCGCTACCTGCCCATGGACCTAATAGGTTCGCTCGTGATGAGACCCCCTATCCTCCAAACAGGTCTTGATTTTATTATTTTATGGGTCCCTCTATTTCTTGTTGAGAAGCCTTTTATTGCTTTCTTGGGGATCCCTGGGCGAAGCATCTGAAGGTTTTTTTCTTTTGGCTTTTATCTTTTTCTAGCTACTTTTACTCTCTGGGCCTTTAGTCCCTTCTTCCCACAAGGTAAGGTACAACCCTTTGCTAGCTTGGTAAGTATGGTGGGAACGAACGATGAACTTTCATGAATCCACCCAGTGGAAACTCAAACCCTATGGGAACCAACTTGCTAGGGAATCATGTCATTCCCCCTAGGTGTGGACAAGTGGAAAGGCATAAGGTCCAAGCACACGTTAGAAGTAAAAGAATTAAATGCACATATTCAAATGTTTTGAGAATCAGAGTGACACATACCATGATACCTGGACTCATTACCTCATGGAGAAAGACCCATTGTTGCTGAAGAACAAAGATGGACCCTCCAGGGGCATGATCATGTCAATATGGCTCTCGATACTCCATGTCTAGGACCTGTGGGCCTCGAGACATAATCTCCTTAGTTATCCCTAGGATAGGGGATAACATGCATCACATTTAATTATTAAAACATTTAAATACAATTTTCATATTACATTGCTTGGCCGTAGCCACACATTATATCTACATAAGCATTAATTAAACTGGGGATTTTAGTAGGGATGTTACATTCTATATCAAGTCCCACCACTAGTTCTTGTTTCTAGTAAAAGATACTTCAAGCCAAGATTTGTATCCTAGTTTCATTATAAAGGATCTGTCTTTATGGTTTTTAGTCCAAACAAGGGAATTGATTGACTCTTCATCTATCTCGATGAAGTTTTCACAAAGTTTGTCGATGTAAGAATTTCACTCTCCTGCTAGCTCCTTGGGAAGATATAAAGTGTCTTCTACTATCTAAAATTCCATTTAAGGATATCACATCCCAATTAGTTCCTTTGATACTACAAAAATTATCATCAACGAATTGAAGGTGAGTTACTTCTTCACTTTCTATAACTTTTACTCCTCTGAGGGAGCCAGTAATTCTTTCCTCCTTTAGCATCCTACTTAAATCTTTGACTATTGTCATAAATAAAAAGGGAGATAATATGCATCCTTGTTTTATGCCCCTTATGGATTTAAATAAGCAAGAGGGCACTCCATTAATCAAGACAACGAATGAGGTGTTTTGTAAACACCCCAAGATCCAGTTTATCAGCTTAAATCCCATGCCCATTTGGATCATAGCAAGTCTGAGGAAGGTCCAATTTACTTTATCAAAAGATTTGGATAGATCCAATTTCAATAAAGCCGCCTTCAAATTCTTTTTTTTTTAACCACGTGGAGAGTCGCTTGGGCTACCGTTACTACATCATGAATCTTCCTATTTGTTAGGAATCTGAATTTTTCTTCCCCCATGACCATATCCAAGAAGGGTTTTAAGCGCTTTTCTATCACCTTGGAAATTATCTTATATATCACATTGTAGTAGGAAATCAATTTGCAGTCGTCAAAGGTATCCCTGTCTTTCTTTTTTGGGATTAGGCAAAGAAAGGTGGAGTTGAATGAGTTGATTACCTTACTATTCTTTGGGATTCTCTGACTACCAACAACAAATCATCTTTGATATGGTCCTAAAAATATTTGAAAAGTTCAACCATGTATTTGTCCGACCCTGGGCTCTTTCCATTTTGCATGCAGAAAAGAACAACACAAACCTCTTCCAAATTTACTTCTTCTTACATGGATTGATTCATTTCTTTAGAGAATGTTGTGGGGTATTTTGACACGAATGTTAAAGTTTCTTGGATAGAACAGCCTTCAAGGGATTTGAATTTTTCTTCGAAAAATTGGCCCCCCGCCTCTACTTTTTCAGTGAACGAGCTTACTAGGACTCATTATTTGTTCTTGATTTCCCAAATTGTGTTGAGGTTCTTTAGAAAATTCGTGAACTAGTGAAAGTATTCGGTATTATTATCACCGTCCTCGAGCCAAAGTGCCCTACTTTTCAAGTGCCAAGTTATTTCCTCCTTCTCCAACGAGGCAGATTTTTCGGCCTCTACTTCCTTTAGTTCATCCAAGTGACTTTGACTTAGAGGGCCCTCCTCCATGGATCTAATAAGAGAGGAGATGTTTTCTTCTATCTCTTTTATATATCTTTGTCTTTGTGATCTATAAATTGGGAGCCATTGTTTTATGGCCCTTTTTAATCTAGCCAGGTTGGTCGCCATTTGCTTCATCATAGGTTCTTGATGCAAAGGGTATAACTTATGCCATTTAGAGAAAACCATTTTTTTGAAATCCTCTTCCTCAAACTAGACTTTACTTATTTTCAAGGGGGTCGATGGAGATTCATGAGAAAAGCTAATCTGCAAAGTAATTGGGTGTTGGTCGGAGAGAATTCCTTTTGTAACATATAATTTGATTCCAATACATGACTCCATGATTCCTTTCTACACCGGGAATCTATCTATTATTTTTTCTATAGCTTCTTCTCCTGATCTATAGTTTCTCCAAGTGGGAGATAACTTGAAAGGTTATACGTCTACCAGATGTCAGGACTCCAAGAAAGACCTAAATAAATTTATTTGGTTGTCGACCTAGTGTTTGGCCCCCCAAAATTCTCGCAGAGAGAGGCAGAAGTTTAGATCTCCTCCTACTATGATCCAGGGGTCATTGAAAGCTCCTATAAGATTTAATTCTTCCCAAAAAGGGATCTTGTTAGCATAATGTCTATATATATTGACATAGGTAAAATAATTCTTATTGTTTTTAAACTTCACCTTCATACAAATGGTGGATCTAAAAGAGGACAAGTATAGGGCTTTGAAGTATGGGCTCCATCTTGTAAGAATACCTCCTAACATCACTTCTACATCTAAAGAGAAAAAGGACCCATTTTTTAACCAGGCCTTGAAGGTTTTCTTATCTTTTTCTCCGCTACAAATAGTCTCTTCGATCATAATTACATCAGGCTTGAGATTAAAGAGCAATATTTTGAGGGCTAGTTTTTTTCGGGGACCTCCAACCCCTCTAGAATTGAATGATAGAATCATCATTTTGAAAAGGCTCCTTAGAATTTTCTTGCTCTAAGGGCCCTTGTAATAGGGATTTGTTTTCTTCTTCTTTTTTTATCTCTGTGGTGACCTTTTCATGGGATTTTATAAGGTGTGATTTTCTTCCCATCGGGTTTGAATGAGGGGGATCCAAGGAAATTTCCCTTTTGGACGGGGAGGACACCTTAAGGTTTCCTTTAGACCTCAGCTTGTATCATTTTCTAGATGGGAAGGGAGGAGTATTGGAATAGGGGGAAGAAAATTACCGAGGAAGATATTTGAGGTCTCCTTCGGCTGGTCAGCGGTCGGAAGAGAGAGAACAGGAAGCTCTAGAGGGGGGAAGAAAATCCTTTAGGTGGGAAGAGGGAGGGGACCCAAAACATGACTGATGCAGAGGAGGACAATTTAGGTAAGGAAACGAGGGAGGGAGGGCTACTTCCTCTGACTTAGTTAGGGGAGGAGGGGCCTTTAGGGGGGAACATGGGGCAGAGGGGGGTAACTGTATAATTTTAGGGGAAAGGAGCGAAGAAAAAGGAGTGGGGGGGAGATCTACATGAATGCACAAGAGATTCTCTTTTTCTCCTAAGACATTAAATCAGAAGGACTTAGGACAAGGAATATCTTGAGAAATTCCTTGAGAGTTACATGTGGCAGAAACCAGTTGAGCCTTAGAGGCGAGTTCACGGACTGGCGTCGCCAATGTTTCAACCAGAGCGAGAATTACCTCCATGTTGATGAAAAGATATGAATTGATCTTACTCAAGCATTTTCAGACTTTAATTGGCTAAAGAAAAGTATACGAGAATATCACACTATGTTTATAGCCAATAAAAATAACATCCTAACTCACAAGTATTAATTACGAGTGCTTAGGTTAGTCTTTTACCAACAAAAAAAGATTGCTGGAAATTCAATTTTTATGTAATTTTTTGAATATATCAGCTACTGAAATAAATGTAAGAATAGAAGTAAAGACACCAAGAGGATAATCAAGATAGATGAGACATAAAGCAATCATTTATTTCATTCCAATTCACCAAAGAGTCATTTCCTTACAAAATTTCATACAGAAATCTTGGACCAAAGTCAAACATAGAAATCCCTGATGGAAGATAAAAAAGGACCTCTGATAGAAAACCAAAATTGAACTTTAAAAGTTGCATTAGCTTGCCATAGATTATTGCCCACTCGACTCTGCACAATAGCCTTTATCAGTCATGAAAGTTAATTCACAAACAAACAAGTCTACACATACTATCAAAGATAGATCAACACCTCTGAAGAACAAGTGTTTGAATGATTTGATTCAACCCTGAATATTGTTGTCTACAATAAGACCTTGTTATCAAAAGAGAATCAGGCTATGATGAATATATGAATGAATGAAAGTTGAACTATCTCAACATAACCTCAAAGAGAAAACCTTAGCATGCTTGTGCTTCTATCCTCCCTTTGTCCCTCCCTTCCTCTTTGCTTTTAACAAGTTAGAATTGTTAAAGTAGTTAAACCAACTCATTAGTTAAGTTAATTAAAAGACTCAACTAACTTTAGTTAGGGGGGAAGGTAATAATCATAATAAGGGTCATAAATAAACAATAACTAGTAGGTGGGACCCCTTGTGACTCCCTTTAGTTCATAATAATCATATCAATCATAACATAACCATTAGTTAAGAAAACACACCTTCTTGTGTCTCCCATCAACATATTTACTTTTGGCAATTTTAGCTCATGAAATTTGAAATTATCTTAAAAAATAATACTCATATATCCAAAATAAAACATGTTGTCCAAAGATCCATGAAGTCAACTGTCATAAAACAATAGATAACATAAAACTCAAAAGCCATATTTCTCAGTATATGATGCAACTTTTCCTTGGTTGTTGTTGTCACCTCTTTATTTTCTTGAATATGCCTTCGGCTCTGTAGAGCCTTTAGGCTTAATCTCAATGATAACATGGGAACAATCGTTCCTCAAATGCATCCATGAAGACACGAATTTGTCAGAGTCATTGGATGGTGAGGAAGGGGCAGCAGTGGCTTTTCCTTTATCAAGTGCATGATGGGCTTCAGTGTTCAATCTCTTTCTAGCATGGGAGGATTGCACTGGCGAGTGGTTAGGGGCAGCTTGGACAATGGGTTTAACCGGTGGAGGAGGAGACAAAGACAAGTTGGGCTAGCCACGATGTTGGGAGACTGTTGGGTGGACAATCTCCTCCCATCCATCATTTTCAGGTACCTTAAGTTGTAAGGAGACATGAGGAGGTACAGGGATATCAGGGGCTTGCTGGGCTTGGAAGGGAGGCCTTTCCGGCCTAGGTCAAACTATTCCCTACCCAATCCAATTAAAGAATCCCGCATGAAACAATTGGCCAAGCTCTTCTGAATCAGCATCAAAATGTATGGAGAACCTAAAAGTGGTTTTTGTGAACCATCAGTATCGCAATTAAAAGTGGTTTTTGTGAACCATCAATATCGCAATTAAAAGTGTTTTTTGTGAACCATCAGTATCGCAATTAAAAGTGGTTTTTGTGAACCATCAGTATCGCAATTAAAAGTGGTTTTTGTGAACCATCAGTATCTTAATTAAAAGTGGTTTTGTGAATAATTGCCCCTTCTACCTTGATTTTATTGCAACCAAACAAATTGTCAAGTAAGGGCTCCAACTGTGACTCTACAACCTGTTGCAGACACATTTCCACACTGAGAGGAGGGAAAGGGTTTATCATAATTGCTTTCCTGAAAGTTCGAAGACTAATGTAGGTTCTAATATTATTAGTGGTCTTCGAAGCAGGTTTCCAATTGGAAACCCATTCAAGGTGGACTAAAAACATTTCAGTCCTTAAGAAATCTCTCAACTCCCTTCGAAAGGCTGCCTCCAGTGCGGAGTTAACAAATCCTTGTTTTTGCTTAGCTGGTTTTATAGTATGTTGAACAAGACCTGGATCAAAACCATGAAGATCCACATTAAACCAAGCAAAAACATTTTGAAGTCCACCGAGTAACTCGGCAGACCTCCTCTCTTCTTTATTAGAATCTCAAACATTGATTTTAACATTCGTTGAAGATCCAGGTGTCCTAATATTCATGGAGATGTCTTTAACCACCTTCTGTTGTAACTCCTCTTCCTTATGTTTTTATTTATTGCCTCCAACACTCAATGAAAACGAACTCTCAAGAGGATTCAAGCCCTTAGGAATCCTATTGTTTCCATGGATATAATTTCCTCTGGCTTAAGAGATTCATCTTGGATGATGGTACAAATGCTTTCATCATCATGGAGGGCCTTCCAAAATCCTTCATTTCCAGGAATGTATGGATGATGCAGAGATTGGAAAGCGTAATCAGGCCAGTGAGGCAAGAGTTGTTGAGTAGGAGAGGTTGCGAAGACAACTAACCAATCAGCTATTGAATTCAACTCCTTCTTAACAAGAGTGATGTTAAAAGATAGAAGGTTCGAGACAAGTGCCCAAACAGTTTAGGATTATTGTTCCATCAGCTTGTTGCTAGGAGAGCATGCCTTACGTAGCAGGTTCACAACAAGCTCAAAATTTTTGAAAACTGAAAGGTTACCACAACCAAGATTAAGGGCGTTCTCAATGCCTAACAGCAAAGCTTCAAATTCAGTGGCATTGTTCAAGCAAGCAAACTCCAACCTGTATGACAGATTATGAATTTTTCCTGCGGGGGAAACCAAGATAATACCAGCCCCATTAATTTTGTTAGAGCGTGAACCGTCAAAGTGCATGTGCCATAATTCATCATCTGAATAAATTCTTTCCAGAGGAATATTATCCTCTTCAGCAAAGATCGAATATACTCCTACGTCTTCTTCGATATAATTTACGCTAGATTGTTGAACACTCTCTATGTAGGGTGAAATTCTTCCTTCTCTAAGGACTATAATGTTCTTTCCATTCCATGGAATGGATGAATGTGTCTCGTTGAGTGAGAGTTATCCACCTGTTAGGGCTTGCCAATCTCTCCCCAAGATAATTGAATAACTTCTCATAGGCATATCAATCACCTGAATGATGAGGGTTGTCCTTATCTCAGGATGAGCACATAAAACCAAGGTTACATCTTTAATCTCGCCTATGGTTGTTTATTGTAGACTATTATAGGAGAGCATGCTTCTAGCATTTTTGTTTTTACATGACAAGCCCATCTCTTCCATAATAATCTTCAACATGACACTTGGGCCTCAACCACCATCAATGAGGCAACAATGGGCAATCTTATCCATGATCTTTACAGAAATATAAAAAGGGGGATTTTTTACAGGGTATCTAAAATTATGTACACCTACTTTATTTACAGAAGAATCCTCTTCGTCTACCTATTCAGAAATATTAGCTACAATGGAAGCTTTTCCTTCCATGAATCGTTTCATATGCGTCTGTTGTTCAAGGATGACAACCATGTCTAGGAGAGTTGCATCTGTTTTGATGTTGGTCAATTGATTCATTATATTGTATTTGGAAGAGGGGGGAAGAGGAGTGATTCCTTGACTCTCGAGAACTTTAGGAACCTGGGGCGCAGTAGTGGTTGGGAATGAACTCGGGCTAGAAGAACTGTGAGGGGGGTCAAATTTGCCTTTGGGGGCATAAGCTTTGTTCCTAGTATTGATGACCATGACATCTTCTAGCTCAGAAAAATATAGTACAATGATAGTAGATTCTGGTCTTTTACCAAAGATCTTATCTCTGGCACTCTTCTTTACCTCACATGTGGTCTCTTCGTGCTGCTCCTCGCAAAATTTACACCAACTCCAAGGCAAGATAGCCTTAGGCTGAAAATTGTTTTCAACCAGATTTCTAAAAGGGGGTGTGGCAGAGGATGAAGCTCCAGGGATGAGAGGGGAAAGAGTTCCCTTCTGCTCAAAATCTATCATACGATTGTTCATATCTTGTACTAGCTGCAAGAGAGCAGACATGTCTGTTTGTCTAACTGATTCCCCCTGGGGAAGACTAGTTCTCTCAAGTTGTTCTTCATACTTTGAACATGTATGTAGAGCGGAACCAAGATTATCAATGGCTTTTTCCTCAAGCCTATGATGGTAGGAAGAAGGCAATGCATTGTAGTAATGCATGAATGTGGCTTGGTTTTGTGGGCAGATAAGTTTGGGGATTTGATTGTACAGCTTGGTGAAACTCAAGTTGAAAGACCTGATGGTATCACCATCTTTATAAGTGATGTTATTGTATTCCCTTAACTTCTCGGCAGGGCTTTTGGATTTCCCATAAGTGGATCAGAATCAATAGATTAACTCCTCCCAAGTAGACAATATCTTAGGAGGAAGGTCAAAGAAATCGATCGCAACCTTTCCTTCCAAGGAATTGATAAACAATATATTAACTCCTCCCATAAGTGGATCAGAATCAATAGATTAACTCCTCCCAAGTAAACAATATCTTAGGAGGAAGGTCAAAGAAATCGGTCACAGCCTTTCCTTCCAAGGAATTGACAAACAAGTGCATGCAAGTGTCATAGTCGTTAGCCCCTATGTTATGACAAGCATTAGAAAATGCCACTAGGTGTTCGTTAGTAATAACAGTGTTATTTCTTGAAAACCTAGGCAAGTGCTCTTTAAATTTTGAAAGTGGGCGAGTAGCAGGTGCTAAGTTAAGAGGAGAAGACACATGCCATGGTGTGGTTGTGGCATCCTCTTTGAACCGAAAAAACCCATACTTTTTAATGACTTTGGTGGGGTTTATAGTAGATTGGACAGGGATATGGTGGTTGTACAAGCTACCAATCATTGATGACGATGAAGATTGGGAATATGGAGCACTTCTAGTGCCACCAGAGCCACCACTAGATGCCATCTTATGGATGATATATGAGGGAAAGAAAGATAAGCTTGATGAATCAGATAAAGTTCTTCTTAGAGCACTTTGTTGGGCAGACAACACAATGTTTCTCCTTCCTATTTCAGCAATAGGATGGATTTCAGGTGACAAGCCTCTTCTTCTTCTTCTAGAAGCATGAGAATCTAAGGACATGAAAGAAAGACCAAAAATGAAGAAACAAAAGGTTACTGTTGGATTCTAGGCTGCCTACGCCTAGCTTCCAATTGTTCTTGAACACTAATATCTCGTTCAATTGTTGCCCAAGAACAGTTAATCTCAGCACAGATCCTAGCAGTGTCTAAAATAGTATGAAACAAGTTCAAAGCAATGTTGGTATGGTCTTGGAGACCAAGCTCAATATTGGGTTGCCTTGCAACAGGAACAGTCATGAATAGAAAAACAGTCAAAGAATCAATAACAAAAAAAGAAAGATGTATCAATGAAAATCGAGTATACGAAAATTTAACCAAAGAGATATTGAAGATCTCCCCAGTATGGTCGCCAAATAAATGTTGAGGAAAATATATGAATTGATCTTACTCAAGCATTTTCAGAATTTACTTGGCTAAAGAAAAGTAGACAGGAATATCACCCTATGTTTATAGCCAACAAAAATAACATCCTAACTCACAAGTAGTAATTACAAGTGTTTAGGCTAGCCTTTTATCAACAAAAAAAGCTTGTTGGAAATTCACTTTTTATGTAATTTTCTGAATATATCAGTTGTCGAAATAAATGTAAGAACATAAGTAAAGACACCAAGAAGATAATCAAGATAGATGAGACATAAAGCAATCCTTTATTTCATTCCAATTCACCAAAGAGTCATTTCCTTACAAAATCTCATACATAAATCTTGGACCAAAGTCAAACTTAGAAATCCCCGATGGAACATACAAAAGGACCTCTAACAGAAAACCAAAACTGAACTCTAAAAGTTGGATCAGCTTGCCACAGATTTTTGCCCACTCGACTCTGCACAATAGCCTTTATCAGTCATGAAAGTTAATTCACAAATAGACAAGTCAACACAGACTATCAAAGATAGATCAACACCTCTAAAGAACAGGTGTATGAATGATTTGATTCAGCCCTTAATATTGTTGTCTACAATAAGACTCTACTATCACAAAAGAGAATTAGGCTGTGATGAATATATGAATGAATGAAATCTGAACTATCTCAACATAAACTCAAAGATAAAATGTTAGCATGCTTGTGCTTCTATCCTCCCTTTGTCCCTCCCTTCCTCTTTGCCTTTAACAAGTTAGAATTGGTTAAAGTAGTTAAACCAACTCATTAGTTAAGTTAATTAAAAGACTCAACTAACTTTAGTTAGGGGGAAAGGTAATAATCATAATAAGGGTCATAAATAAATAATAACTAGTAGGTGGGACCCCTTGTGACTCCCTTTAGTTCATAATAATCATATCAATCATAACATAACCATTAGTTAAGCAAACACACCTCCTTGTGTCTCTCGTCAACATATTTACTTTTGGCAATTTTAGCTCATGAAATTTGAAATTATCTTCAAAAATAATACTCATATATCCAAAATAAAACATGTTGTCCAAAGATCCATGAAGTCAACTRTCATAAAACAATAGATAACATAAAACTCAAAAGCCATATTTCCCGGTCTGTGACGAAACTTTTCCTTGGTTGTTGTCGTCACCTCTTGATTTTCTTGAATCTGCCTTAGGTTGTGCAGAGCCTTTAGGCTTAATCTCGCTGATAACATGGGAACAATTGTCCCTCAAATGCATCCGTGAAGACATGGATTTGCCAAAGTCATTGGAGGGTGAGGAAGGGGCAATAGTGGCTTTTCCTTTATCAAGTGCATGATGGGCTTCAGTATTCAATCTCTTGCTAGCATGGGAGGATTGCATTGGCGAGTGGTTTGGACAATGGGGTTAACCAGCAGAGGAGGAGGCAAAGACAAGTTGGGCCAGCCATGATGTTGGGAGACTGTCGGGTAGACAATCTCCTACCATCCATCATTTTCAGGGGCCTCGGGCTGTAAGGAGACATGAGGAGGTACAGGGATACCAGGGGCTTGTTGGGCTTGGAAGGGAGGCCTTTCCAGCCTTGGTTGGACTATTCCCTGCCCAATCCAATTAAATAATCATGCATGAAACAATTTTCCAAGCTCTTCTGAATCAACATCAAAATGTAGGGAGAACCTGGGCCTCGATTCCAATTAACTCTACCTCTGTTACCTTGGCCATGGCTTCCACAACTGAAAAAACTCATCATGCATGTGTGATCAATTGGAAAATAGTCTTTTAAATAACCATGCATGACAACTCTTAAAAATATGAAATAGATTTGGCTCAGAACGTATCAGACTCATGCAATCCAATCCATACAAATTGTTTTACTGTTAATCAACGAGCAAGGGGGTGAAACAGGGTCCTGGGATATGTAAGGGGTTTGTAATGAGAGAAAATATGATATAATGAAAAGGAATAAGGCATGGTTACTGCTCAATGACAATAGCAATCAACTATTAAACAACCAATAAAACCTCACTGTTATTTACACAAGACACTGCCACTTTCATCCAATTTAACACAGAAATTCCCTTGACTGTAATCAATCTCAGAGCATGGGGTGAAAGAATGAAATGGGAAGGTGATAGGATTTGTAATTAGCAGAAAATGAGATAATGGGAGGGTAAGATAACAATTATTGTTCCTGAGATTAATCAAGTGATCCATAAAACATTATGCAGTAAGACTAGATACACCAACCAACAATCATCATGACCGAATAACAATTTTTTTGTATTTAATTAGTTTAATGTCCAAAATATCCAACACAGTGCCATCACAAAACAATAAGTATTCCACATAATTTGTAAGAGGTTGTATTCCCTTCCCTTTACACCTTCTGCATTTTAAAACAATTCACAGACAGTACCCAATTTCAATATGTAGGCATCAACATCAACTATTGCCATGCATTTCTTCAATCCACAACTATACCCAAAAGTCATGTTTTCAAAATAATAATGAGGTCACTATTACTGCAATAGAACCCATCAAAATGCAATGATATTCGTTTACATATATATGCAGTAATCAAAATAACCAAGATCAGATTGTCATGCTCGAAACATAATTAATCATACAACCAACAACCACCATTTAGATACCAGCTATGCAAGATTAAATTACCTGGGCAATGAAGTTCTACCACTGTAAAATAAAACCAATTCAACACGAGTTATAAGCTGGGCCACTTATCCAACACGACTATCATCAAAAACATGTCGATTTTGACAAGTGATCGATTGCAATAATAAGCATGCTTAAAAATTTTGTGGGTGCCCCTGAGTGTGAAAATCAACTATCCATATTATACACAGTGTGCAACTAACACAACTACACGGTGCAAAATTTCTTCTTGACACATCAAACACACAACCATGATAAATAACTCAACATATCATGCTAAGCTATAAGATTGCTTGGATTTAGTCACCCGTGATCAACTATGTTGTGTGCACTCAGGTCTATACAACCAACAAGCATAAAGATGCAAGGGAATACTTTCCATAGTTATCCAATTCAGTAGTCATTCGGCCCCAAAGAAAACCATAGTTACTATGCCCATTATTTACTTTTCAAAACACCATACACAGAATGCGACATGTGTGAACAACACCAAGCATTCGCAACCAATGCCAACCATCATCCAAATCATCATAAGTGCAAATACCAGTGATTGTATATCAAACCACAATTTGCCACTGTTGTAAAAATAAAATAATCAATAAAACAAGTTGTAGCAATGGCACGTACCCTCGCATCGAATTGAAATGGGGTAGAAACCTTCTTCACTAATAATACTAAGTTATTTGACATGAGGAGGGTGACTGTGAACTTTAGAAGTGTAATTGGCACTGTAAGGTTTATCGCTATCGTCACAGAAGAAGTAACTAAATGTCATACCAACATGACTGCCATACAACCAATGGTGATTCTGCATTCAAAGTAATTAACCACAATAATTTGTAGCAACTTGATAGGCCCAAGAGTCGTCCTACGAAACTCCAAACCAAAGGGTTAAGGGTTTTTCTTGGTAGCCATCACAGAAGGAATAGAGCCAACCTCTCACAACAGTGAAACTTTGAAGCCATAGGTATACATATAGAGAGAGATATGAGTCATTTGTGGACAGGTGACAATCCATGGCAGGGGGGGGAAAAGAAGGGTGAGGCACTTATTTGGTCGAGTAGTTTAATCAATGCACACAGGGTATAACCCTCATGTTCTTCGTCCAATTACCACAGTATTGAGGAGGAGACAGGGCCGAGTTAAGAACAGAACACTCAATTCGTGACCCTTAGCAGTGGAAATCAAATGTCGAGGTGAAACATAACATCATGACGCAGAAATACTTTCGACCATTAAAACCTAGGAAGGCCAGAGACTAGATATGGTGACAGTGCATGAAGAAATTTCCACCCAAGATTTAAACAGAAACCCTCCGACTAAACCAGTAGTAGCAGCAGTGAGTTATCACCGGGAAGACCGATAACTTCTACAAACTCAAAAATATTACAGGAAGAACCATCCATTTTTCATTCAAGAACCAAAATTACACACAGTTGCAACAGTTAGGAAAAGACACAAATCCATACACCTGAGCCAATAATCATTTCATAACCAGAGTGAAGTCAAGAATCGCAAAAAAAAAGGACATACATGTTAATCGAAATCCTTAAGACGAGAGGTGGCTGAGCAGTTTCACCCTGCAAAAATTTCGGAGCATAACAGAGCAACAAGATCAAACAATAACCCGACTAGGGTGGTGGCCAATGGGAAGGGTAAAGGTGATGTGCAGTAAATGCACATCGCCTCTAGCCACATTACATTAACTCATCAGTACATGCCAACAAGCCCTTCATTAAAACCATTAATTTAAAATCCGTGTTGGAATCCACATCAATTTCTTGTTAATTGCGCCATCCACATCATATGTCTCATTTCTAACTTAACCATATTGCATGTCAACTACACAATATAAGATATCATGTATAGAATCATCACCAATAGCGCGATCAACATCAACCTGCACCATAGCGTAATCACCATGCATATAGACTATATAACTCAAATAAAATCGCAAAGCCACTAACTTCCATGAGCCACCGATGTTCATACCATACATATATCGGCTACCAATTCCATTAACCAATGCATAACCATTGCATTATCACCTTGCCAAATGCGCCACCAACATTTCAACCATATGCATATAAAAAATGTAATTCAACACAATTTCATAGCCATTTCCTTGTTAGCTAGGGTTCAACAACAATCAACAAGTATTTTCATGCATGTAGTATTGCAGAACTAGGTCCCTTTTCTTGCATGTGTTATAGTATTTTTCCTTCCTCTAACTGCCTTTCATATAATTTCACTAACATGTTTGTTGTACAGGTGTGATAAGAACATATAGCAATGACATTGATGAATAGCATAGGTTGTAGTCATAGAAAGAAGCAACCCTTCATAAGATAATATTATAACCAATAACCACACAATTTTCATCGGTCATGTGTCGTACATCATCTCAGCATAAAAAAATGAACAAATTGGCTCTTAAATAGTACAAGGGGTTCCCACCTACTAGTATTATTCAGTTTTTATAATAATAGGCTTTAGCAATACTTTGCGGGCGAACTTTGTTGACGTTTTCAATCGTCAACAGTCAATGCTCTTTCCAAGCCCATCGTCAATCCATTTTTGAAGCCCAGTTGGGTTCCATTCCCACAAATAGACCAAGTTTGTTTCCTATCGCCTCCATCACTTCTTCGATCCACAAATTAAGCAATAACCCAGGAAGGATTATCCAAACCCTTTTTAGAGCGACTGGCTCATGAATTGTATCAAATTATACTTTCGATTCCTTAAGCACCAGCCCAGAGGGCCCCCTCATCCATTTCCTTTTAATTAGGGCATTGCAACCGATCGAGGATTTTAGAATGAAACAGTTCTAGCCTTAGGTTAGGACATGGGCCTTCGGGGTATATCCTAGGAGTGGCTCGCAATGAGACTCCATCCATCACTTCATGAATGGTTCTCCTACTGACTTCCCATTGAATCTTTCGACTAGTGTGTTACCCACATAGTTGGAGACCTCTGTTGGAAAATTGGTTGTCATTGATATCAATCGTAGAGGAAGCCCAAAAGTAGGTCGAGAATCCTTATAAGTGATGGGTTTATTTGAAGGAGTCTCCAAAGTGGTCCCCTTATGGTGTAGCTCTAAGCATGGCCCTCATGGGAAGACGATTTGAAGAAGCCTACAAGAAGCCCTAGTTGTTAAGAAAAGAAGTTACAATGTATGGTCAAGAAGCCTTGAAAATATGGTCAGGAAGCCCCAGAGGTGTGGTCATGGAGTCTGGAGTTGATTGAAGAAAAAGAGTATGAAGGACATTGCAAGTGCTTGCAAAACCTCCATGGATTGATAGTTTGCGTCAAGCCATTTCAAATGGTAGGTGGCACGTCATGTGGTTCCTCATGGTTAAGGAGATATGCCCTCTTAAAGACGATCATGTAAAATTTTCCCCTAAACGGTTGCAAACAAGAAGTTATAAGTTGGCCCCAAAATCAAGTAAAGGAGAAAAATGATTGCAAACAAGAAGTTATAGGTCGACCCTAAAGACAAGCAAAGGAGGTACTTAGAAGAATATAAATACACATCAAGAGCCTTTAATTTTAATTTTTTTTCCTTGGAAAAAAGCGTAAATTTATCATCCGAAGAGAAAATTTACATTCTATATGTATCAGCATCATTGTTCTGCCTCAGGGCTGATGAAAAGCTAATATATAGAATCTATAATCCTCTATCTCATTGATAGTTTTCACTTCCACTTCTGACATAAACAACATAAAAAAAAAAAAATCTATGTTCACCTAGTACAAAAACATCCGAAGAGTGGAAAACGTTTTTCACAAGCTCCATAAATACAAAACATACATTGGCCTGAACTAGTATCCTGTAATTTCAGTGGATTTTCCATAGTAATTACATGAAATTTTACCAAAAATAAAAAGTTATGCATTGATCTTCCTAATATGAGTTGTGGTTGTCATGTGGTTGTTGCTGAATAAGAAATTGAATGTCTTCTATAAACGGTCGGTGAAATTATTCAGATGAATCTTCACCTCTCTTTTATTTAATATGTCATTGACCAAAAAGAAGCAGGAGACCTGATGACTCCCATTTTCATTAAGGAAGCTTGTGATCTTTTAGCGCAAGTGAAGTAGCGGAGTTGTGCTAAGGAGGGAGTTATCGGAGTTGTAGATGTGAGAAGGGTTTTCGAGAAACCCTATCTGAGGTGACCCCCACGGGTCAAGTATAGGGTGTCCCACGAGGACCTTATTGGTTGCCCAACACTAGTCATGTGAGGCCCCACTCATTTCCTAGTCTAGTCCTGCGAGGTTGAGGAAGGATTTGAAGAATATGCTCTTTTCTTGATGTTGAAGTTCAGGAAGGTTTGATGATCTAAGATCTCTTGCATTAGGGTTTTCACATGATGAAAGGTATGTTTTTCTATATGTATTAGAGGCACATCTTGGAGGTTTTGGTACATGCTTGAGGCATATCTTGGTGATTTTTGGCATATGATTTGGGGGACATTTTGGAGATCTTGGCATAAGCTTTATGTGGTTATTGGCGTTGAAATAGTTTTGATGATGATGATATATCAATATTAGTGATAGTAACAGTGACAAGTTGATTCTCTTATTTATATTTAAGGGAGTAAGGAAGGGGCAAGGAAAGGGGGTTGGACCTTCCTTCTAGTTGAAGCTAGAGAATTTAGGGAGTTGTAGCTTCCTTCAGGTTGGAGCCTATAAAACAGGGGGTTGGTGCTTCCTTCAAGTTGGTGGTGGAGAATTTTTGGAAGTTGGTGCTTCCAGTGAATGTAATCTTCTTATACAATAAAAATTGTTTCGTGGTTTGCTCCCATTTGGGTTTCCACGTAAAATTCTTGTGTACTATGTATATGTGGTTATATGTTTATGATATCGTGAATGAAATCATAGGTGATAAATTGTTGATAACCTAATGTTTACATGTTGTGATTAAAAATGGTAAAAAGTTCCTAATATTGATTCACCCCCCCCTCTCAGTATTATTGAATATTCCAATAATTGGTATCAGATCAGGTACTTCAGAAACAATGTAACCATTCGAAGGTAGATCATGGATTGCACTAAGAATGGAACACTAGTGTTTGATGGTCAGAACTATGTCTTCTGGAGCAGAAGGATGAAAACGTTTTTGCAAGCACAAGGATTTGATGTCTGACTGGCAGTAGTAAACATATACAAGGCACCTACCTCCCCCCCAACAAATAAAGATGAAAAGAAATTGTGTGAAAATAATTCAATGTCTACGAATGTTATTCTAAGTGGCCTAGTTAATTCAGTATATGTCAAGGTTATGCATTGTGACTCTGCAAAGGAAATTTGGGACAAACTTCAAAATTTTTATGAAGGAGATGCCAAAGTCAATGGGGCCAAGCTTCAAACTTATAGAGGTCAATTTGAACAACTGAAAATGAAGGAAGATGAAGATATTGCAACTTATTTTATGCAATTTGATGAAATAGTGGACGATATTAAATGATTAGGAGAAGAAATTAAAGGTTCGGTAATTGTTCAAAAGGTACTAAGGTCTCTTCCAATGAGATTTGATCCTAAGATTTCAGCCCTAGAAGAAAGAGTAGATATTGTTACGTTGAGCATGAACGAGCTACATGGAATACTTACAACTTATGAGATGAGAATAGAACATGATAATCCATCCAAGAAGGAAGCAACTTTCAAAGCATCCAAGAAGACAAGAAAGAATAATCAAAATTCAAAGTCAAGCTTTAGATGCAACGATGATTCAGATGAAGACGAAGAAATGGCCAACTTTGTGAGGAGGTTGAAGAAAGGAATTGCCAAGTACAAAGGTAAGATTCCCTTAAAGTGCCTTAATTGTGGCAAAATTGGTCATTTTTCTTCCAAATGTCCTTATGCTAATAATTTAGATAGTGATGAAGAAGAAGTTCCCAAGAAAGAAAAGAAATATAAGAAAGGAGACAAGAAAATAAATCAAAGAAAAGTCTCTACTCAAGAGAAGATAGTTCCTCATCTGATGAGGATAATGATAGTGACAGTGACTCAGAAAGAGTGCTCTTTATGGAAATGGAAACTCAGAAAGGAACTCTTGAAAATGACAAATAATATTATGAAGAAGGCAAAGTGAATCTAGAGGCAGAACTAATCAGTGCTTTAAGTGATCTAAAGAGGGAAAGGAGGAAAAACAAGTCCCTAAAGGAAGAATTGATCAAACTAAATGAGGGTTCTCAAAATATTAACAAAAATTATGAAGTAGTCCAACAAATTATCATAAATCTAAAGGTTCAGCTGGAAGAAGCCAAAGTGATTGAAGAAACACTCAAGAAACAGTTGGAAGAAAAGAAGAAAATAAATGAATCTTTGGAAGTTGAAATAATATCACTAAGAAAGGAAATTTAGAAGAAGGATGTCTGGCTAAACTTTGGCAACAACACCAAAATATTGGATGAAATCATCAACAATTAAAGGCCATGCTATCACAAGTCTGGACTAGGATACAAACAAACTCATATTGAGAAGGGTTCAAGCTCCATAACGACATAAAAGGAAGTAGAACAAAAGAGTTATGCGGAAGTCATCAAAGGTCCCATCAAGAAAGAAGAATGCAAGCCTTCAAAGGAGAATATTCAGGAAATGGAGATCATTCAAGAAGAATATCAGCCAATTGGAGGAACGCAGAATCGATAACCAACAATGGAGAGGACTCAAGAAGAAGATTACAGAAGAGTTGCACCACCTAGAATATCTCCCACACTTAGGTACCAAACTATCTTCTTGGATTATGTTATTCCTGCAAAAAATTTGGGCACAATGCTATAAATTGTAGAGCCTATGTTAAGAACATAAGCAACTATGGAGGCTACTCCAAAATAATTATCTCAAAAAACCTCATGAATATTATAATAGAAACTATAATAGTTTTGGCTCGTAAAATAATGAAGTAGAATGCTACAAGTGCAACAATTTTGGACACATAGCCAAATATTGCATGTTGATTGTTCCTCCAAGGGAATGGAAGCAAGATTTTAACAGTCATGTAAAAGAACCATCAAGGATATGGAAAAGGAAGCAGGATAAACTGAGCATTGAAGAATGTTTGATTGCTCTACAAGCCCAAAGCAGAAAAAGTGATTGGTACATTGACAATGGTTGTTCAAAGCACATGACAAAGGACAAGGACAAATTTGTAAATGTAAAGAAA